>JAASGK010000069.1:0-49611 GCA_023334195.1 Globisporangium emineosum
AAGCTAGTAGGAGTAGGCGAGGCGCTTTTGGGTCATGGTTGGTGTGGAGAGGAAAATGGAAAGTGAATCTGGCAGGAAACGATCACGAAGTGGTCCAAGATCTGGTGTTCTTTTTTAAAATTCCCGCCAAAAATCGCAGTTTTCTCACTGGTAACGTTTTTGAGCAAACAATTGGCGGGATTTTGTGCAAGCCGCTATGACTGGCTAAGAAGGTTCAAACAAATTTCAATACAAAAATACAGTGGTACAAGCTGTGACCGCTCGCATGGGTGTTCTAAAGGTCTGGGCGTTGCGATCTGTTCATCTCTGTATTCTACTCCACTGGTGCAAACCGCATGGGCGTGTTGATCAATGTGGCACTACCCATCACCGATCAACGTGTAGGACACTATGTCCTTAATCTGCGCCAATAAAACAAATAGATATAACGTAAGCGCTCAGTTTAGTGCTGTCATTCAAATGGCAAAGAAAAATGATCAAATGTCGACGTGCACAAAGTAATCACAATTTCGAGCACATCCCGACAAAAAAGAGACTCCTGTCTATTGTGTACTCATTTTTACTGAATTTCTAATGCTGCTGGCTGTGTACCACAATGGTGAGAAGACAATCATTCGGTTTTGGTCGTCGCTCGGTTTAGTGCGCTCACTTTATCTTGATCTTTGTATGGTATTCGCTTTGCATCCAACAGCATAAAATTAAACCCAACCCTATGTGAGCAACACCGTATTTTCGTAGAATATCATTTGTTTGTAGAGGTATTAATTTTCCGCTAACATTCCCGCTGATTGGCCAAGAATCCAGCCAATAAAACACGTTGGATATGACTGCAATTTATCACAGCAGTTCATGCGCATTTACGGGTTGAAGGCAGCTTCCTGGTGAGCATGAGTCCCTGACAGCGAAAGAGTTTTCTCAATAGGTATGCATCTTTTTTCTAATCGGATTGTTGCTACAGCTTGTCAACACAGAGTACCATCTCCGGAGCTAGCTATACGAATGGTCGGACCGCAAGCGGCGTCAAAGATTGCACGAGCAGCTGAGCCAGTCGTTGAGCTGCTACTCGGCTAACGTTGGTGGGCTTTAACGCTCACGCACAAGCTACCAAGGCCTGCTTGGCAGTCTCAAACGTGCCTACAAACGTATAGAAAGGGTCGCAAACGAGATGAGCTATCGCAGGAAGATGGAGAAGCTATCGCAATAGGTTTCTTAGCTAATATGAGCGAAATGCTGTCATATTTTTTCTCGACACTCTTTATCTAAATAGAAAGGTTTTATTTTTGATACTTTAGTGGTAAAAATCAACCTCTAAATAAGCAATAGAGGATTTGTGCGAGATAAGGAGGAAGACAGTTTAAAACCCCACATCCTATCTATTTGAACCGACAAATGAGAGCTTTATCTATGCTTCTGTCTCTGCAACTGAACGAGAGGTGATCACAAGACCTTCTCTGGTGAGAAGGCGTCCAGCGGCGTCCACAGTCTTCCTCGTCGGGCGCTTTCGCTCTTCAGGACCTCTGGTGGGGTGAGTGAGTATTTCTGCACGAACAGCTGCTCTGTGCTGGAGCTGCGACGCTGCCTTCCTCTTCTTCCTTGCGCCTCCATTGTTGAAGAGGTCGTACCGGCGTTGTAGCTGGTTCGTTGAGAGAGGAAAAAGACCGGCAGCACGAAAGCCGGACTTGGATTTGCTCCCGATGACCGATTCATTCCACCCTGCAGAGCCCAGTCGGATGACAGCTCGCTTGTCGATGTGGTAAGAACCTAATGTTACACAATACCCACCACAATTAGTGCAATTCGTCATCCCGAACATGAAAGCAACCAAAAAGCTTGTACCTGTGTCGAACATGAATTTTCGCACCAACGCGCGAATTCTCTTCTTGTACGACGAAAACACCGCAATATCCATTGCCTGAATGTAACAGGACTAGGCCAAGTCCCTTGTTCAGGAGGAGACTGAACCGTGGCGAGGAAACGTTGGAGGGCGCTTGCGAGGTCGAAGGTAAAATGACAACTGAATTAAAATGCTGTTATGGTTCCTGTCGCTACTCCTAATGAACCCCAAGGACTCCTAGAGGTTTCACAAGTAAAACCTACACATGCATGAATAAAACCTACGTACTGATATATAAAACCTTGGCTACACTGAGGTTCAACCCATAGGACCTTGAACTTGAAGTTCTGTGGAAAATTCCCTACGAAGTGAGTGGCGTGAGCCACTCACTTCAACCGGATGAGCGAGCTGGATGAGCTCACAGCGTTGATCAAGCGTCTTGGACTCGCTGATGAGATGGATGCAGAACAGCACGTACCCATCGACAATGAAGATTCCAGCCATAGCAATTTAGCAGTATCGCGCCGCGAGGAAGAGCCAGCTGGTGGGGACGAGGACATGGAGGTGGAGGGCGCAGAAGAAGTGCAGCAGATCTTCTCTCATTGCGAAGCGATCGCAGCTATCCAACAGCTCTCCGTGTATGCTTTTGGTCAGAGTCTCGAATGTTGTGCCATGAACACGCTGCTTGAGCATGCGCGAGCTCAACACTTGCTGTCGATGAAGCAGCAAAGAATCACGTCATGTTTTCACCATTGCATGAATAACACAAATGCCTTTGCTCAACGTTCACACATCTGCTTTCGCGTGTGTGCGTGTGTGTATGCACACACGCACGGTTGACACATGTGCTTGGAGGCTTTGCCGAAATCGAAGTGCGCGGCGGGAGGGTTCTCAAGGTAAACCCCCTTCCTGATTCCACTGGATCCGTCATTTTGCCAATTTTGAGACGCTGCGTTGAGGTGTTACTTTCTTGACATCAACTGTACGTGTCGTATTTAAGAGAATACAAGGGCAACAGCGTCACTAATTAGTCGAAAGAGGTCACTATTTTATTAATTCTTTGTGTCTTATATAAGAGCAACCTAAGTTCTGCTTGACAAACGTGTCTCTTATATGGTATGTTATCTGTAATTGATGGATCCTTGCCTTTTCTATCTGAAGACCTACAGTGTGGGACGACTGAACAGAACTGAAGTTTGTGCAAACCATCTGAGCCACGAGTCCAAAAACACAGCATCATTTTTTCTACATCCACATCCCCCTCTATAACGACACTAAGAAGTCATTCGATACAAATTACAAATGAATGTGTCGCTGTAATCTCTTAAAGAGGTTTAATTAGAAGGTGGCGCTTGGGCGTGCGGATAGAAAATTCTTGTGCTTGGGTCAGAGTGATCGTCACTTGCGCGGTTTGGACGGCCCGACGCCAACAACGGAAACGCAGCCTCTCCCTGCACTCCGCATTGGCACCCACCCGCCCACTCGCTCTCTCATTCTCCAAACAGAGCCCTTCCGCCTCAAGCACTCACCACCAGAAGCAGCAGCCCACCCTCAGAACCAGCAGCCAGCATGTGCGGAATCGTCGCGATCTTCGCGTCCATGATGAAGGAGACGGAGCTCCGTCAAGCCGCGCTCGAGGCCGGCAAGAAGTACGTTCTCTTCGTAGTATTTACATATCCATCCATCCATCATGCTTGTGATTGACCCACGCCTGATGCCCACGCCTTGCTTATTCTTATCGCTTGGATCTGCAGGATCCAACACCGTGGTCCGGACTGGAACGGCATCCGCGTGTTTGCCGACAAGGGCATCGCCATCGAGCACGAGCGCCTTGCCATCATCGACCCAGAGTCGGGTGCGCAGCCGCTGGTGAGCAACGACGCGGAAAAGTCCATCACGCTGGCGGTGAACGGCGAGATCTACAACTACAGAGAACTCGCTGCCGGACTCAAGACCCCGTACAACTTTATGACGAAGTCTGACTGCGAAGTGATCATCCCGCTGTACTTGGAGCACGGCGCGAGCTTTGTGCACAAGCTGCGCGGCATGTTCTCGTTCGTGCTCTACGACTCGAAGAAGGACTTCTTCATGGCTTCGCGCGATCACATGGGCATCACGCCATTGTACTACGGCTACGGCGCGGACGGCAGTGTCTGGTTCGCCTCGGAGATGAAGGCCCTCGAGCACGGCTGCGTGCGTTTCGAGGTGTTCCCACCTGGCAACACCTTCACGAGCACGACCGAGACGTGCTCGCCATGGTACAACCCTTCGTGGTACCACCCGGACCACATCGGTGCCGACCCACTCGACTTGAAGGTGCTGAGAGAAGCCTTTGAGGATTCCGTCAAGAGAAGAATGATGTCTGATGTCCCATGGGGCGTCTTGCTCTCGGGTGGTCTCGACTCGTCTCTCGTTGCGTCGATCGCGGTGCGTGAGAAGAAGAAGCTTGTCGCTGCCGGTGGCGAGTGGATCAACCGCATCCACTCGTTCACCATTGGCCTCGAGAACTCTCCTGACCTCATTGCCGCCAAGGAAGTCGCCGAGTTCTTGGGTACGATCCACCACTCGTACACGTACACGATCCAGGAAGGTCTCGACGCCGTCTCGGAAGTGATCAAGCACTTGGAGACCTACGATGTGACCACTGTGCGTGCCTCGACCCCGATGTTCTTGATGTCTCGCAAGATCAAGGCTATGGGCATCAAGATGGTACTCTCCGGTGAAGGTGCCGATGAAGTGTTCGGTGGCTACTTGTACTTCCACAAGGCGCCAAATGCCACTGCGTTCCACCGCGAAACCGTCGACAAGCTTCGTTCGCTTTACCAGTACGATTGCTTGCGCGCGAACAAGTCCACGAGTGCGTGGGGTCTTGAAGCCCGTGTGCCATTCTTGGATGCCGACTTCTTGGATGTCGCCATGAACATCGACTCGAAGGAGAAGATGATTGACCTCAAGAACGGCAAGATGGAGAAGTACATCATCCGCAAGGCTTTCGACGACAAAGAGGACCCATACCTCCCAGAGCGAATCTTGTGGCGTCAGAAGGAACAGTTCTCGGACGGTGTCGGCTACGGCTGGATCGACTCGCTCAAGGACTTGGCTGAGCGCGAAGTCACGGAGCGTCAGATGAAGCACGCCGAGCGACTATTCCCGTACAACACTCCACAGACGAAGGAAGCGTACATGTACAGAAGTATCTTCCAGAAGCACTTCGAGAAGGAGGTCGCCGCGCAGACTGTACCAGGTGGCCCAAGTATCGCGTGCAGTACCGCGGCTGCCATCGAATGGGACGAAGCCTTCAAGAACAGCGCCGATCCATCTGGACGCGCCATTGCTGGTGTGCACGTCGACGCTTACGGTGAAAAGTAAGTGCAGTTCATTAGCTCGTTCATTGAAAGTCATCCTGCGAAAGCGGCATTGTCAAACAAAAACAAAAACTCATAGTGCGCAGAAGATAGAGAGGTCAGAGCTGACGACTATTGTCCATAGACCACGTGCAAAGACGAAATAAGCATGCGTTCTTGTGTTTCATCAGGTATGAGGTTCATGTTTGCTGTTTGATGTGCTGGGGTGGGGGGTCCTAACTCGGCGCAATTAGGTTGCACGATTGGAAACGGCTTCTCAGTTCTGCAAGCGAAACGGATGCATCTCACAATTCCAAGCGCATGTGACCAACATAAATAGGTTGTCAATCTCTTGTGTCGGCGTATTGGGTGAGGTAAGTGAAAGGACAGCTGTAAAGGCAGCGTGACGCCTCCATCCATCTCAAGTTTGCAGTGGTGCCTCATACCATGCAATATCAACCAAACGACCCGGAGACCGATTCACGTTGGGAGCAAGCGAGTGAAAGTGCCAAGCTAGCCATGAACAAGTCCATCACAAGTTTGCCACCTATCCACGACGCCGGAGCAACCGACCGAAGCTCAATGTTGCCCCGCCTCGTAGTTCCGCACGCACGCGTGCCCACACCGCCGCCTGATGCGCACAAGCAAGATCTCAACGGCTTGAGTCGCCTTCCAATGTCTCGACAGAGATACAACGTACCGCCGCCTTCCTCTTCCCAGTTGAAGTTTCCGTCGCTGGTCAAGCCCCACCATCGGATACAACCATTGACAGACAAGTCCAGCAGGTGCAACCAGGATGAAGAGAACAATCACTGCTTAGAAGGAGAGAAGACTCCAAAGATCGATGGGAACAATGCCGATGACGATCGAGACGACAAAGCGAGTCGAACGAGCTCCGGTCGTTTGGCTGCTTTGCCTGGGGTTCTCGCCGCCACAAGACCTGTGAGAGACAAGAATCGGGACTTCATCCGAGAGCTGGAAGAGAAGAAGAGAAACCAGAAGGAAGACGAAGCCCGCAAAGAGCGGCGAAAGCAGAAGCTTCACGAGAAACTGAGTCGGAAGATCCTGGAAGAAGCTGTGCAGGCTCGTCAGAAGCACCAAATCGAGTCGGCGGAGATGGAATTTGGAGAACCAGCAGAGCAACCTGGAGGCGACCAACAACAAGAGCTTGCGAACGCTGACCACCCAGCACACGCTGACGACGACAAAGGATCTGATGGCGAAGAAGCTCGAAAACGCAAAGAAAAAGCAAAGCGTCAAAAGCGGCTTTTGAAGAAGCAGCAAGCTCTTCTGGAGCAGATGCAGACCAAGAAGAAGGAAAGACAGGAGGAACTCGAGCTGGAAAAGGAAAAGGAGCGCAGGAAGCAGGAGAAAGTCAAGAAGTCGATCTTGACTGCGATTTACGATGCGAATGCGCGCCACCAGGCGGAAGAAGAAGAAGAGGAAGCTCGGCAAAATGAACGAGACGCAGAGGCATACGCCGAAGAAGAAGAAGAGGAAGAAATTGCTAAGCCTGTTGAGCAAGAAACCAAAAAGACCGACCCAACACTTCGGAAATCGACAAATGGCCCAACTCTGACTGCTACAGGGAGCGCTACGTCACCTTTGCGCGATCGAAAAGAAACTATGGCACCTGCTGCACCACAAGCTCCTCAGGAAGGAGTTCAAGAGGAACAGAAGCAGCGCGCGAGAGAGCAGCGCGACGCCATCAACAGGAAGCAACAGGAGTATCTGCAGAAGCTGGCAGATCAACGCAAGCAGAAGCAAAAAGAAGAGGAAGACGCGCGCATTCTACAAGAAAAGAGGAAGAAGAAGATTCAGCAAGATGCGCTGCTTCGGCATCAAGAAGTGGCGAAGCAGCAGCAAGAAGCCGCCGCTATTGCAGCCCAGCGAGAGAAGGAAGAGAGCAGCTCGGAGAAAGCTGCCAACGCTGGTCCACCAGTGGATGTGGGAGCCATGGTGGCTCGCCTAAGCAAGCTGAAGGAGCGCGACTCGCAGGTCATTCCAGAAGCGCGGGACTTTGCTTCGTGGAAGAAGCGGCACGGGGTGCGGGCTGACCAGAGCGTGTTTTGCATGACTGGCTGCTATCCGGTCATCCGTGAGGAGCTCGAAAAGCGCGGCTGGTACTACAATCAGGAGAAAGTGTCACCGTTCTTCGACCTAAAGTGGTCATTAAAGAGCGACGACCTCAAGGCGTACAAGCTGGAGAAACACCAGTACGTAAACCACTTTTTCCAGAACACTGCCATCACAACCAAAGTCGGCTTGCTGCATAATTTGCGCAACATGGTCTGGCACCAGAGCATGGACGTTGACACAATCTTCCCTCGAGCGTACGACTTGAACGAGCCTCGCGACATGGAAACCTTCGTTCAAGACTTTCGGTACGGCTTCGCCGAAGGTTTGCTGAAGGAGCTCACAAAGATCTACTTGCAGCGTAAGAAGAAAACAAGCGCGATCAAGGCGAACTTGGGCCTCGTCGACGTGCTGTTGTCTGTCGCGAGAAAGAAGGTGAAAAGCAAACGTCCGAACAACGACGAAGAAGAAATGGTTCAAGACGGCGAGGGGAGTGATCCGCTAGACGAAAGCATTGACAACTTGGCATCGCCAGGCATTGAAGAGCTCGTGACCGATGTGCAGTGGGAAGCGCTTACCAAGTGTCAGGTAGACAAACCAGGCACTCTGCGAGCGTCTCTGATGTACAAGCGAAAAGTGTTTGCTGACGATCGAGCGGACGCCTCGCTTGGGATCGAAAATGGAGGAACCTCGTCGCAGTCCGGCGCAGCAGGGAGCGTCGACACTGTGCTAAGCGCGTTGGAGAAAAAGCAGCAGCGCCAGGTTGAGAAGCAGCGGACAGAGACTTTCAATCGCGAGAAAGCAAGACTCGGACAGCTTTTAGCAAAAGTCGAGGCGATCGATGAGTCCACGTTGCAGGAAGTGGTGCGACTCACGAGAATGCTGGAGAAGCTCTGTCCGCAGTTCCGCATCAACGGCGGCTGGGACCTCCCATCGAGCGATCCTCAAAGCAACCGATCTGCTGTCGCTACTGCGGATCCAGATTCGTTTTTGTCGAGCAAGAGCCGCAACATTTGGATCGTTAAGCCTGCGGGAATGTCGCGCGGACGCGGCATTCGCGTGTTCAATAACCTCGACCTGCTTCTCGAGTACGCGGACGTGGAGAACCACAAGGAGTGCCAGTGGGTGGCGCAGAGGTACATCGAGAACCCGCTCCTCGTGTGCAAGCGCAAGTTCGACATCCGCCAGTGGGTGCTCGTGACCGGGTGGGACCCACTCACGGTCTGGTTCTACCAAGACTGCTACTTGCGCTTCTCGTCGGAAGAGTACTCCATGGACGACCTCAGTGACCAGTACGTGCACCTGACGAACAACTCGATCCAGAAGTACAGCGACAAGTTCAACGACGTGTACGCGACGGAGGACGGTGAGACCCGCGTGGAGGGCAACATGCTGCACTCAGACGACTTCAAGCAGTATATCCGCTCGAAACTGGGCAAGCCCGACGGGTTCTGGGAGAGCGAGATCCAGGAGCGCATGAAGGACATCGTGGTCGCGTCGCTGCAGTGCGTGCAGGACATGGTGCAGCACCGCTCTAACTGCTGCGAGCTCTTTGGTTACGACTTCATGATCGACACGGACCTCACGCCCTGGCTCATCGAGGTGAACAGCTCGCCCGCATGCGACTATAGCACGCCCACCGCCGAGCGGTATGTGAAGACGGGGCTCGCAGGCATCATCAAAGTGATTGTAGACCACCGCGAATACGAGCAGAAGAAGAAGAGCGGCGCTGCGACTGGAGGAATGGCCGAGCCAGACACGGGCTGCTGGCAGCGCATCCACAAGGCCGAGTTCATCGGGAAGCCCGTGTCATCTTTTGGCGCGGATTTCTTCGTGAAAGGCGCCAAAGTGCAGAAGACGAGGGCCCGTGGCAGCAACAAGACTGGAGCAACGAGTGTCAGTGGCAGTAATGGCGGTAATCAGGCAACGAAATCAAGCAACAGCGCGCCGGGTCCTAGCACGACTGATGAAAGCAGTGGTGGTCTCAGAAGTAAACAGCCCGGAGCGAGCATTGGAGGTGGTGGCTTCATGATCGTCGAGGAAGACAAAGACGAAGATGGGAGCATTGGCGATAGAGAGGAAGGGAATGAGCGAGAGCAACAGGATTCATCTGTCGTGCGACACGATCAGCGAGGCTTTGAGCGCGAGGGCAGTGCGTTTGACGACCCAACACTGCAGCAGTCGAGCGAGTCGGAGGGCGACGACGAGGAAGAGGAGCACGAGGGTGCTGCTGTGGGCAGCAGAGGGCTTGTCGCGGAAGACCGCGATGGCGATCAAGGCCACGAAGAAGACAACGACGGCGATGAACCGAGCAGAGAAGGACATGAGGAAGAAGACATGGACCTGCTCTTATAGCCACCACCAGTGCGTTGCTCATACCTGCTGCTAATATTCCACGGATAGAGATTTATATCATAACGCTTCAATGTTCGCTTGCTTTCGCTTTGCGTTTGGTCTACACACTGGGATGCAAAATGACGCACACACAACACAGCATGATTGCGTCACGAGCGCGTCTCTCATTCCAATCATCTCTGCGGAAAGGCAGAAGACTGGCGTGAAGAATTGAGTGAACGCGTTCGACCAAGCGATTGTGCACCCAAGGGCGACCAACAACAGCTGCTGCGGCGAAAGGCTTCTTTGACGTCGTAACGCGCCATCTGCCGCCGCTTGCTCAGCAATGCGATTTGAAGAGCTGCTCGCGCGTTTTTTGGAAACCTGCCCTCACTACTGTCGGTACACACGACGGGGAAGCACTTCAGGGAATCCCCGAACCCGCTCTTCCGATCTTCTGTATTTTTCCAGCCAATGAAAAGGCGTTAAAAGCGAAGATGGGCCAATCAACGCGTCAAAAGAAACCAAATCCCTACCCCTTGTTTCAAAGTTATGTTAATTTTTTCTTGTCTCTGGAACAAAACCCAGCCAGTAAACCTCTGAAACATTATACATACGTCCAGAGACGGGGGATCATTAATATTTTTAGGATAACATAACCTGCTAAATAAAATTCCCTGTATATTTCAATTTTGTAATATCTATCGACTTGAGAAGGGTTTGGGTGTCCCACACCAATCTCGACTGACTCTCGCCAACCAGCGTCTGAACACAGACCGCCACGCCCATGTCGACCTCACACACACATATCGCCCCGCAGCAAAGGAGCGGCGGCGAATCGGACACTGGTCGCGATCGCTCTCTATTGATTGACCCCCTCGCTCGTTCACCTACCTACCACACGCCCCCAGCGCTTGTACACGCGACTGACAAACAGCTCATGGCGCGCGTGACCCGTTGGCTCGCGCTCTTGACGGCACTGCTCGCCATCGATCAGGCGGCCGCCGCGACCGACTGCGACAACGACGGCAAGGTCGTCCTCGCCAAGGGCTCCAAGAACAGCCAGGCGATCGTCTACGGCGTGTCCTGCAATGAAACCACGCTTACGGTCGACTCAAAGAGCAAGCTCACGGCCTCGGGGCTCAAGATCCAGGAGGTCAAGAGCATCCCGGACGTCGTGGAGCTCAACCTCGCGCTCAACAGCCTCTCGGCGATGCCCAAGTTCGCGGACGCCGAAGCGCTGACCAAGCTGTGAGTAGTCTGCGCTGTCAGACTCTCTCTCTCTCTCTCTCGTGATCATTCGACTGGAGGCTAACGGATTTGCTTGTGTTGCTGCTATACAGGACACTCACCTCCAACCAGTTCACATCGTTCAAGGACCTCAACGTGCCTGCCAACCTCAAGACATTGTGAGTTGTTGGCTACCGTAGCTATTGAAACATGCCCAAGCCACTGACTGACTGGCTGAATATTATGATCATGATTCACAGAGACCTGAGTTGGAATTCGATCGAGTCCTTCTCCGACATGAGCCTCCCGTCGTCGCTCACAGATCTCTACGTCGGCGGCAACAAGTTCACAAGTCTCAACGGCCCGTTCCCCAACACGCTCAAGCTGCTCTACGTGCACGACCTGCCGCTCTCGGTGTCTCTCTCGGACGCCACGCTCTCCGACTCGATCGCTTATTTGTACGTGCCGCCTTCAGTATGAACCTGTTGATCCCCGTGCTGGGCGAGAAATCTGACAGTCATTTTCCTGTGTGATGTCTCTCAACAGATCACTGGTAAACTCAGCCCTGACGGCTCTCGACAGCGCAAAGTTGCCCAAAAATCTGACCAGTTTGTGAGTTCTGAGCACTCCATCGGGACTGTAAATGCTATTGTCAATAACTGACCCGCTTCTCTCTTTCTTTCCTTCAACACAGGGACATCTCCAAGAACAGCCTCGCAGCTCTTCCTGCACAGTACCCAGAGTCGCTGCTCACATTGTACGGAGCTCTTCGAAATTGAGCTGCTCGCTGCTGTGGTAAATGCTCCTATTTGTCACTGACCTTGTCTCTCTTCTGCTCATCCTGGATGCAGAATCGGAAGCGGCAACAAGATCACGGAGCTCTCCAACATCGTGTTCCCGCGAACCATGACGACATTGTACGCCTCGTTCTTTCTGCCATGCATCTATCATTCTGTGTGGTATGTAGTCGTTATGCTCACTTCCGTCTTTATCTACTTGCTACAGAAACCTGTCGGGCAACGCGATCACCAAGGTCTCGGGCGTCCTGTTCCCGTGGTCGCTCACCACGTTGGACTTGGGATCCGCGACGATCACGCAGCTCGAGCTCTGCCGGTCCGACTTCACGACGTTCTCGCGGCTCAAGGCGTTCAGCGCATCGATCAAGGTCTCGGGCTCCTGCAGCAACGGCGCGGAGACGATGACGCTCGGCAGCACCCCCGTCTGCGTGCTCTCGGACGATGCGTTCGACGCGCTCTACAACAACACGGCGTCATCCTCGTCATCTGGGAGCGCAGGTCCATCAGCGTCGACGAGTGGCACTGCGAGCGACAAGGACAGCTCGAGCAGCCTCTCGGTCGTGCTCATCGTCGTGATCTGCATCGCCGCAGTGCTCGCGATCGCGCTGGCGGTTGTCGGCACGCGCACGTACCGCTCAAAAATGAACAAGCAGCAACAGTTTGCTGAGACGGGATTCTTCGCCAACAACACGCAGCTTGGCTCGACTGGTCACGGCACTGGCATGGGCATTGGCTACGGCCATGGCATGAACAACAACGGCAGTGGGAACGGCGACATGTCCGCCACGGGCTACAACTTCAACACGATCTTCACGGGCGGCAAGGTGACGATGATGGGCGGCACGGCGGTCGAGTCGAGCCTCGTCAAGTACCGCATCCCATCGAACGACATCAAGATCGGCAAGGCGATCGCCAAGGGCGGCTTTGGCGTCGTGCACATCGCCAACTACAACAACGACCAGGTGGTCGTGAAGAAGATCCTGCCGGAGAAGGCGAGCGACGACCGGTGCCTCGCGGCGTTCCTGGACGAGATCAAGCTCTGCTCGACGCTCACGCACGACAAGATCGTGCGCTTCATCGGCGTGAGCTGGAACACGCTCTCGGACATGGCGGTCGTGATGGAGTTCATGCCGAACGGTGACCTGGAGCAGCTGCTCAAGCGCCAGTACCAGCGCAAGAACGCGCACCCTGAGGAGTTTGACTGGTACCAGAACTCGGCGACGCTGCCGTCCAAGGCGGCGCTGGCGCTCGACATCATGGAGGCGATCGTGTACCTGCACTCGTTCAGCTCTCCGATCATCCACCGCGACCTCAAGGCCAAGAACGTGCTTTTAGGACCGTCCTACGAAGCCAAGCTGAGCGACTTTGGTATCAGTCGCGAGTGGCAGGTGGACACAACAATGACCGCGGGCATCGGTACGATGGCGTGGATTGCGCCCGAGGTGCTGCGCGGCGAGCGGTACACGGAGATGGCGGACATCTACTCGCTCGGCGTCGTGCTGTCGGAGCTGGCGACGTGCAACAAGCCGTTCGAGGGTGTCACGAACGCGCTCATCGTGCTCAAGGTGACGAGCGAAGAGAAGCCGGACCTGGGGCCCGACTGCCCCGAGGACATCCGCGAGCTGGCGCTGCGCTGTCTGAGTTACAATGCGAGCGACCGCCCGAGCGCCATGGTGGCGCACTACGAGATGCGCACGCTGCTCAAGCTGCACACGGCGTTCGAGCTGTAGTAGGCAGATTATCACGCAGTCGGGTAATAGGCAGCTCTAAAGTTTTTGGTTGTGGTGCTGTGGGGAACCAGAAGAAACAGAAAATGTTCTAAGCTAATAAATATCACCAATGTAAACGCAACGCAGTGCGAGAAGAATGTCCAGATCACTTCGTTATGTTACACGTTTCAAACTGCATATGGTGGCTGCTCTGTGGACGCAAATGCTCTCGTCCAGCAACACTTTCGTACGTTATAATCAGCACCAAAGTCAACGGTCTCACTCACGACTCGCTAGCAGGCAGTGCGGAAACTTTCTCGATCCAGCGCAGGACGTGGCGAGCCTCCGCCTGCCCCGCGTTATCGCGCACTTCGTCGAGATCAACTGTCGACCGGTAGTTCTCGTAGAGCCAGTGGAGTGTCTCGATCTGCCAGTGGTGGCTCCACACCACGTTGCGCACGGCTTCGGGGGTGCACCCCACGTCACCACGGTGCTTGTGCAGGAAGTCCAGTACTTCCAAGTGGCCGTTGCCTGCTGCTTTGTCCATCGCGCGCGTCGTACAGCCCTCGTCCCGATTGAAGTGCAGCCACTGGACGATTTCGAGCAGTCCCTCTTTCGCTGCACCATCTATCGCGAGCGTCGTGCAGCCTTCATTTCTGTTCGCATGGAGCCACTTGACGACGTCCAGCCACCCTCGACTCGCTGCGTTGTCCATCGCTTTCTTCGTACACCCCTCCGAGCGATTCGCGTGGAGAAACCGGACGATCTCGAGATGGCCGTTCTCCGCCGCGCCGTCCATCGCACGGGTCGTGCACCCTTCTTTCCGGTTCTCGTGCAGCCACGCGACAATGTCGAGGAACCCGCTGCTCGCGGCGTTGTCCATCGCCGCCTGCGTGCATCCTTCCTGGCGATTCGCGTGCAGCCACTGCACGACGTCCAGATGGCCCCACCCGGCGGCGTCGTCCATTGCGCTCGACGTGCACCCCTGCGTCCGGTGCGTGTGCAGAAACTTGATGATCTCCAAGTGCCCGTTGCGCGCCGCTTCGTTCATCGCGACCCACGTGCAGCCCTCTGAGCGGTTCTCATGCAGCCACTGGACCAGCTCCAAGTGGCCTCGACACGCCGCGTAGTTCATCGCCTCGCGCGTGCAGCCCTCTTGGCGGTTCTCGTGCAGGAACTTGATGATGTCGAGGTACCCTTCTGCTGCCGCCGAGTCCATCGCACGCGTCGTGCAGCCTTCGAAGCGGTGCTCGTGGAGGTACTTGACGATCTCCAGGTAGCCGTTGCTCGCCGCGAGGTCCATCGCTTCGGGCCTCCAGTACGCGTCGTCGTAGTGGACGTCAAACCATTTCACCAGTTGCAGATGTCCGTTGCCCGCTGCATCCTCAAAAGCGTCGGACGTGCATCGGACGCCCACAGTGTCGTGGAGCCACTGCACGACATGCAGGTGTCCGTTTGCAGCAGCTGAGTCCATCGCGTACTCGCTGCAGCCTCGATATCGGTGGTTGTGCAGCCAGCGCAGCATGTCGAGGTGGCCCGCGGTGGCGATCTGGTCCATCGTCCCTTCCGAGAGATCCACCAAATTATATGCGTGCAGGAGCGCGACAACGTCCACGTGGCCGTTCATCGCCGCTGTGTCGACTCCGAACTCTGACAATTGAATGGGCCGGTGCTCCAGCAGCCACTGCACGACCTCCACGTGGCCGTTGCCTGCGGCTTCGTCGATCGAATACTCCAAGTACTCGCGCACATGCCTGTCCTGGTGGTCATCTGACGAGCGCGCGTGCAGCCACTGGACCATCGCGAGGTCACCAATCGCCGCCGCTTCTTCGATCACGCCCTCGATCTCGATCTCCTCCGGGAATGCGTCGTAGAGGCACTGGAGGACCGCCAAGTCCCGGTTCCTCGCGGCTTCTTCGGCCGCCAGCGTCGCCTGAATGCCTGCGATGAGGCGTTGCCCGCTGCTTTCTCTTGGGAATTTGCTTAGAAGTCGCTGCACGAGGCGCAAATCGCTCTTGCGCGCGGCCCTGGGCAGCGTCCATCCAGGAGAGAAGTCGAGGAGCGCACTGATAGCGAGCACCACGTGCTGCAGCGCGGCGACAGAGGGAAACTCGCGCACGACGACCCACGCGCACGTGAGCGCGCTCTCATGTGGGGAAGTGAGAGGCGCTGGAGGGATGGCATGTAGGGTGGCGGCAGCATTCACAGCTAATAGCGCTGGTGGTGGTGGGGCTTGAGAAGAGGCAGCCATCGTGTCGCTCAGTGATAGCCTGGACTTCATGTGTTCACGTTACTTCACAGGGTTGATTCCACTATTTCATTAATTACACCTTTTCGTATGTAAATACTGAAATAATGGATGGGAAAGATTGCAAAATGTTGCACGACTGTCGTCTGAAAGGTTGATGTCACTTTTATAGTCACTCCAATGGGGTTCTCTCACAAGTTAACTTGTCGTCTGAGTGTGATGGGTCACTCTTTGCGTCACTCAAATGAGTTTTTGCGCTTCCCCCTGTCGCCCTCCTCGTTTTTCCCCTGCTTTCGCTCGCTCACTTTTGGTTTTGCCGTCGTTTTGTGTGGCGACGGGAAGGCGCAGAAAGCAAAGCAAACAGCAAACAGCAGCTAACTATGGGCTGGGAGAATCCGATCGAGAGCGACACGGAGCAGGACGAGCATGGCGGCATGGGCCTGCTGCCGGGCGCCAGCGTGTCCCAGGAAGACGCCTGGGCCGTCATCAGCAGCTACTTTGAGGAGAAGGGACTCGTGCGCCAGCAGCTTGACTCGTTCGACGAGTTCATCCAGAACACGATGCAGGAGCTCGTGGACGACTCGCGCTCGATCCGCATCAACCCGGAGGCGCAGTACGCGCCCGGCCAGAACAAGGCCAACACCGACACGATCTACAACATCTCGTTCGGACAGATCTACCTCTCCAAGCCCACGATGACCGAAGCCGATGGGTCCACGTCGGTCATGTTCCCGCACGAAGCGCGTCTGCGCAACCTGACCTACGCCGCGCCGCTCTACGTGGATGTGGTCTGCCAGAAGTACCAAGCGCCGGCGAGCGGACCGGCCAACCTGGAAGACATGGAGCCGTACGACCAAGTGGAGACGCCCAAGGAGTTCATCGGCATGGTGCCGATCATGCTGCGCTCGCAGTACTGCGTGCTCACCCACAAGACCGACAAGGAGCTGACGGAACTGAACGAGTGCGTGTACGACCAGGGCGGTTACTTCATTATCAACGGCAGTGAAAAGGTGCTGATCGCCCAGGAGCGCATGAGTAACAACCACGTGTACTGCTTCCGCAAGACCGGGGCGTCCAAGTACAGCTGGGTCTGTGAGACGCGCTCCCACGTCGAGCACGGTGTGCGTCCGACCAGTACGATGTACGTGCAGATGTACCAGCGCAGCGGCGGCAAGAGCGCGATCACGGGCAACCAGATCCGCGCGGTCATCCCATACATTCGCCAAGATATCCCCGTGGTGATCATCTTCCGCGCGCTCGGTTTTGTGGCAGATCGTGAAATCCTCGAGCACATTTGTTACGACTTCTCGGACGCGGAGCTCATGGAGCGCTTCAAGCCTTCTCTGGAAGAAGCGTTTGTGATCCAAGAGCAAGAAGTCGCGCTGGATTTCATCGGGCGTCGTGGTAGCGCGATCAACGTCAGCAAGGCGGACCGTATTCGTTACGCGCAGGACATTCTGCAAAAGGAGATGCTCCCTCACGTCGGTGTGGAAGACCACAACGAGACGAAGAAAGCGTACTTCCTCGGCTACGTGGTGCACAAGCTGCTCATGTGCTCGCTCGGCCGCATTGGCGAAGACGATCGTGATCACTACGGTAACAAGCGTCTGGATCTCGCTGGTCCATTGCTGGGCGGGCTTTTCCGTATTCTGTTCAAGAAGTTGACGAAGGACGTCAAGTCGTTCCTGCAAAAGTGCGTCGACAACGGCAAGGATTTCAACCTGACGCTGGCGATCCGCTCGCGCACGATCACGAACGGTCTGCGCTACTCGTTGGCGACTGGTAACTGGGGCATGCAGAAGACCGCCGCGAAGGCCGGTGTCTCCCAGGTGCTCAACCGTTTGACGTACGCGTCGTCGCTCTCGCATTTGCGTCGTCTCAACACGCCGCTCGGACGTGAAGGCAAGCAGGCGCAGCCTCGTCAGCTGCACAACACGCATTGGGGCATGATTTGTCCAGCCGAGACCCCCGAAGGCCAGGCTGTCGGTCTCGTGAAGAACTTGGCGCTGATGGCGTACATCTCTGTCGGATCCCCTCAAGCGCCAATTCTGGAGTTCTTGGAAGAATGGGCGACGGAGAACCTGGAAGAAATCAAGCCACAGATCATCCCGCACTCGACTAAGATCTTCGTGAACGGTAACTGGGTCGGCGTCCACCGTGAGCCAAACGAGTTGATCCGCACGCTCCGTTCGCTTCGTCGTTGTGTCGACATTGACGCTGAAGTGTCGGTGATTCGCGATTTGATGAACAAGGAGCTGCGCATTTACACTGACGCCGGTCGCGTGTGTCGACCGCTTTTCATTGTGGAAGACAACCAGCTCTTGCTGCAGAAGGAACAAGTCGTGAAGCTGCAGAACCACAAGATCACCAACTACAGATGGCACAACCTGCTCACGGATGGTGTGGTCGAGCTGATCGATACGGAAGAAGAAGAAGTGTGCATGATTGCGATGGAGCCGAAGGACGTCGGTGCGGGTTCCCAGGTCCACACGCATTGCGAGATCCACCCTTCGATGATTCTCGGTATTTGTGCCAGTATCATTCCGTTCCCGGATCACAACCAGTCGCCGCGTAACACGTACCAGTCTGCTATGGGTAAGCAAGCCATGGGTATCTACTGCTCGAACTTCCGTGCGCGTATGGACACGATGGCGAATGTGCTCAACTACCCGCAGAAGCCGCTGGTGACGACGCGTGCGATGGAGTACTTGCACTTTCGTGAGCTCCCGTCTGGTATTAACGCTATCGTCGGCATTGCATCGTATACTGGTTACAACCAGGAAGATTCGTTGATTATGAACCAGAGTGCGATCGATCGCGGTCTCTTCCGTTCCACGTTCTACCGTTGCTACGTGGACCAAGAGCGCAACAAGAGCCCGATGGGTGCTGGTGGCGCTGGCGGAAGCAACTGTGAAGAGTTCGAAAAGCCGTCGCGTGAAAACTGTCTCGGTCTGCGTCACGGAAGCTATCACAAGCTAGATGCCGACGGTCTCGTGGCGCCAGGCACGCGTGTGAGTGGTAACGATATCATTATCGGCAAGACCTCGCCGTTGCCAACGTCGGAAGACTCGTCGTTGGAGCAGCGTCACCAGAAGCGCGATGCCAGTACCGCGCTGCGTTCGCACGAGAACGGTATCATTGACAGCGTGATGCTCACGACGAACGCGGACGGCTTCAAGTTCACCAAGGTGCGATTCCGCAACATTCGTATCCCGCAGATCGGCGACAAGTTCGCGTCGCGTCACGGACAGAAGGGTACGATTGGTATGACGTATCGTCACGAAGACATGCCGTTCACCGTGGAAGGGATCACGCCGGACATTATCGTGAACCCGCACGCTATTCCATCGCGTATGACAGTGGGCCATCTTGTCGAGTGTCTGCTGGGCAAGGTGTCCTCGCAGACTGGTGACGAAGGTGACGCCACGCCGTTCACGGATGTGACGGTGCAGGCGATTGCCGATACGCTCCACAACCTCGGGTACCAGAAGCACGGTAACGAAGTGATGTACAGTGGTCACACTGGTCGCCGCCTGACTGCGCAGATTTTCATCGGACCAACGTTCTACCAGCGCTTGAAACATATGGTCGACGACAAAATCCACTCGCGTTCGCGTGGTCCTGTGACGATGCTGACTCGCCAGCCGATGGAAGGTCGTGCCCGCGAAGGTGGTTTGCGAATGGGAGAGATGGAGCGCGATTGCTTGATCGCGCACGGCTCCGCTAACTTCCTCATGGACCGTTTGTTCGCCAACTCGGACGCGTACCGCGTGCACGTGTGCGACATCTGCGGCATTATCGCGATCGCAAACCTGCGCAAGATGACGTTCGAGTGCCGCACGTGCCGCAACAAGACGCAGATCTCGCAAGTGCACATCCCATACTCGTGTAAACTACTCTTCCAGGAGCTCATGTCGATGTCGATCGCGCCGCGCTTGTTCACGCTAGGCAACCCGAACCTCATGAACGTGCGCAGCTAGATCGAAGGGCGAGCTAAGAGACAGTCAGAGTTCAGATCCAGGTCCGACCCAATTCGACTGACTCACCGCTGGTTGGATTAATCGAACCTGAATGGATGGACTGTGGTCCATCCATTCGTCGAAATTGTTGGCGAGTGTATCTGGTGCGACAACAGGCTGACATCGGAGACTTTCTACGCATTACGACGGCTGGAGCATGCAGGAACAAAGAAAAGAGACAAAGAGAGACAAAGACAAAGGCGTCCGATCGCAGGCTGGAGGCATTTCGACTCATTGACAATGTCTCGACAAGTCTTCGGAGTGGAAGGAGAAAGCCCAGACGCGTGACGATCGGATGGCTGCATCGGTAAATTTAAATAACAGACAGAACCCAGGCGTGGATGCGATTCTTTCATTCTTCACAGCATCATCCTTAGCAAACAGAAAAAACTGAACCAAAAGAATACTGCATCACACGCACTATTGTTCCTCAATCACAAAGTGAGCTTGAGCTCTTCGTTCATTGTTGTACTCTGGTGTTGAGCTCAATAGTGAAAGTGGCCAGTTCTTGATGACAAGAGCCATCAGTTGAACTCGCGGGACTCTGGCTTTCTGGTGGATGACGCCCAGTTTGGGGAATTTTGAGCCGGTGCTGTGAACGCATGAGAATAGAGTGCAGACGGAGGAGGCAATAATGAGGAGCTGGTGCAATTGCGCGACTTCGCGACTCGGGCTGTGCGAGACGCCGCTTGCCGCTTTGGCTCAGGGTTTACTTCTTTTTGACTGTTTTCGCCCACGGCTTCTGATTCTTTGGGGCGAACTCGACCCATCGCCTCTGGAACACGCCCCAAGCGTTAACCACAGCCTCCCCACCATTGGTGGTTTGTACGACCTCGTCATTGCAGGTCATCGCGCCACCGCTGAGGTTTGCAGGCCTGTTCCAGAGGATTTCTCGATCCAAGACTACATACTGTTCAAAACAATCAGCAGTCAATTAATCTGCCCCACGGGAGCCAGTCAACTGTAGACATCCAAACTTACCTTCGTGTGCATGTAGCCATGGGTCTGTTTGGAGCACACAACCATTCCTTGACAACGAAGGGGGTCACCGGTCAAATACCAGTCAAGTACCGGTCAATACCGGTAACCTCCTGATGAAGCCCTTTTTTTGCGCATACAAAATGTGGTGCGCAAAAAAGGGTTTCAATCCCTATAAACTGGAAACAGATAGGGTAAGGTTTAAACCGTAACAAAATCTGCCTTTTCTCTCACCTTTTTGGTGGAGATATACTTTGTATCCGGATATATCCGGTTTCTTCATTCTATACCATCAGGCGTCTTTCCTGATACGAGACAAAACGATTTGTATACTGAAAAACCTGTATAAATTGAATGCCAAATTACACAGATTTAAACTATACATGTATACTATTGTCTTGTTTTATCCGGTGGCTCCGTCTTTTTTGCTTCAGCATTAGCAACGCAGGCGCTTTTGACTGAGTTGTGGGCTCGTACGTGGACCTTTCCGTTGAAAAGCTCAGCGAGCGCTTGAGTCACAGGCCCGGGTTCTCCATAACCGCATTCGCCACGTCTCGCGAACTCCCTCGGATCGATCGCGTCAGGACCCCACGACCGCTCTCTCTCTCGGAAGGCGCGTACGTACATCACCAAGAGCCTCTCTCCCCCCCACCGCTCTCTCCCCCCACCTCAGCACCATTCGCCTCACACGATGGACGCCGTAAGCATGTCGGCGTGGCTGCGCGCCGAGATCGCCCCGCTCGCCGAGACGCTGCAGCCTGCGCTGCCGGACGCCAGCACCCCGCTCTGCGAGTACTTGCGCGATGGCCGCGCGCTCTGCCTGCTCACGTCCGCGCTCACCACCCCCGTCGCAAAGGAGGGCGACGACAACCAGCCGCAGGATGACACGGCTGCCGTCAATTCGCTGCCGAAGAACCTGCAGCGCTCGCTGCACCAGGTGTCGACGTTCCACGCGCTCGAGCGCATCCAGTACTTCATCAAGTGGTGTCGCGGAGAAGCAGCGCTCGACGCGTACGTCGTGTTCTCATCGGTGCAGCTGCTCGACGAGCAGAACGAGAAGATCGTGTGCACGTGCCTCAACGCGCTGCGCAACAAGTACCGCCCACACCTTAACAGCAAGGCTAGCGGACTCTGGGTCAAGCGATCCGCGCACCAATTGCTTGCGACGGCTGTACCAAAGCCTGTCGAAGTGAAGAAGGATAGCGGAAACCAGAGCAACAATGACGCAAGCGCGCAGCAGGAGAGTGCTCCCACTACTACGTCTGCGCCTCAGTCAACGTTGAGCAGCAGACTGAACGCGTTCCTAAGCAAGTTCCCGTCGGAAACCAACGTCCTCACGGCGTCTACTGTTGAGGTCGAGATCGGCTCCTCGGTCTCTGTGGAGCCGGTTGAGGACGAAGACGATGACGACAACAATGAAGAAGAAGTCGTGGAAACCTACAGAGACGATGACGACGTTAATGAAGAAGCGACCAGCGAGACGCAGCAGGTGGGCGAACCTCACGCCAGCGGCTTCTCGCCGCGCTCGTCGATTGGTTCGAGCGTGAGCTTCAGCTTCACGTCCGAGCGCAACCACGAGTCGTTTTCCGAAGATCAGTCGTTCAGTTCGGTTGCCTCGTCGCCGCCAACGTCACCGAAGGCCGCCGCGTCGCGCCTGCGCATCCCATCGATCTTCGAGAAGCAGAATGAGAGCAGCAGCACTACGTCAGCGGTGACTACTACCACTCCTGACCGCACCAGCGTAACGTCTGCGACGTCGATCACGAAAGAGGAAACGACGACGACGACCCCGCGACCAGTGTCGAAGCTCAATATCCCTGCGGCGTTTGCGCGTCACTCGTCGTCCACAAGCGTGGCTTCGCACGTGTCGGAGACTGTTGAGACGACCACCACTGTTGTCGCTGAAGCTGCGTCTACCACGATGACTGTGGAGACGACTGTGGAAGTGGCGGAGGCTGCTACGCCAAAGCCCGTGTCGAAGCTCAACATCCCTGCCGCGTTTGCGCGAAGCACGTCCACGTCGAGCAGCTCGAGCGAGAAGACCTTCATTGCCAAGTCCGTGGCGCACGAAGCGTCTTCGTCCACTCCTTCGACTCCGATCGCGAAGAAGCCATCGCGATTGAAAATCCCATCCGCATTTGCCTCGGGATCACCTGCGCCTGCCGCGACGGTCGAAGTTGCGCATGTGGCCGCGGAGTCCCGCTCGCCGCTCGCTGCGCTCGTCAAGTCCCCATCTACCACTGAGTCTTCGTCTTCGCCTTCCGGCAGCCCGAGCACGTCGTCGAGCTCCAGCTCGAAGGTTTCGTCGAAGCTTGCCGCGTTCTTGAGCACTGTGGAAGTCGTGAACGCCTTCGTGACGGAGCCATCAAAGGAAGGAGACACTACTGCCACCGAAGACGACAAGCCAGAGCACTTCTCGGATGACGAATCGGATTCCGAAAAGTCTGTGGACGCGGAGAGCACGCCGCTCTCGGACGAAGTTGTATCTGACGAGCCGGTCGTCGAAGTCGGCAGCCTGCGATTCTCACTCTCGCACGAAAACGCGATCGGCCTGCCTTCCGACGATCTCGCCCCAGACGAGTCTGACGAACGCCTCTCGCTGTCAGCTACGAACGAAGGCGCTGAGCGAGAATCGTTCATCTCGGACAAGGGCGAGCACGTGGAGGCGCACAACATCGACCACCACGACCACGGCGACAGCGAGCAGCCGTTCTTTGTGGTGGAGGAAGTGTCGCTGACTAAGCCCGCGACGAGCACCAAGCTGTACGCGTTCCTCAACGCGGTCGACAGCACAGAGGCGCACCGCTTCTCGCACACGTCGTCGAACGGCGAAGACAAGACGATTGAACACGCTGGCTCGGTCCGCTCTGCCACTTCTGGCCACCGCAAGTCGGTCGAAGAGACGACGACCTCGGAGGTCCACTCGGAGCGCTCGCCGAGCAACTCGGTGACTTCGGTCATGCAGACAGCGTCGTCGGAAGTGATTCTCGAGAAGGAGCGTCTCTCGGGCGAGAACCTCGCGCTGCAGCAGAAGCTGAAGGCCGCGGAGAGCCGCCTCTCGATGAAGAACAACGAGTTTGTCTCGCTCCAGACGGAGCTTGTGGTGTTGAAGAAGCAGCTTACAGCGGCGGGCAACGGACACTTTAGTCCAAAGCCGAAGAGCGCCGCGTTTGAAGCGCAAGTGGCGGAGCTCAAGGCTGCGCACCTGAAGACGATCAAGATGACGCAGGCGTCCCGTGAGCAATTCGCACGCGAGAAGAAGCTCCTGGAAGTGCAGGTGAAGTCCCTCAAGCTGCAGAACAAGAGCATCTCGGCCGCTTTCGAGGCTCGTATCAAGGAGACTCAGGCGGCGCACATCAAGACGATCAAGACTGCGCAGGCGTCCCGTGAGCTGTTCACGAACCAGACGAAGCGTCTTGAAGCGCAGCTCAAGTCCGCCACGCAGCACACGCAGACTCACGTTGAAGTGCGTTCGGTCGCAAAGTCTTCCAGCTCCGTCGCTGTCGCTGCTTTGGAATCTCGTATCAAGGAATCCAAGGTGGCGCACCTCAAGACGATCAAGGCTGCCCAGGCGTCCCGTGAACTGCTCTTGAGCGAAACGAAGCGTCTCGAAGCGCAACTCAGCGGTCGCGTGCAGTCTGGCGCCAAGCCTTCGAGCGCGGCCGCCGCTTTCGAGGCTCGCATCAAGGAAGCCCAGGCGGCACACCTCAAGACGATCAAGGTCGCCCAGGGGTCTCGTGAGCTGTACATGAACGAGAAGAAGCTCCTCGAAGCGCAGCTCGAGTTCTCCACGCCAGAGAACTACTCGCAGGACCACGGCTCCCGAATCGCAGAGCTCATTGTGCAGGCCGAGGAGCTCCAGCACCAGCTGCAGCTCGCGAAGGACAGCGAACAGGCGGCGCGCTACTCGGCTCAGATGGCGTTCGCCGCAATAGACGAAGCGCAGGAGCGCCTTCGATCAGAGCAGGCTCAGCGGGTGAAGTAGAGCGATTGGGTATCCATTAGAGATCTGGACAGCAAGAGTTTTGAAGGGGGTATCAAGGATGAATGAATATGAATTGGTCTTTGTTTTGTTTTTGTTCGGAGCTGTTGTTCTTTGATATTGGTGGCTATTTGTGAGGCTAGGCTGAGATTCATAGAAAGTGTGTTGGAACAGCATGAGCTTCTGAGAAATAAATTGGTGGTGACAAATGCGTGTTCTAAATGGAATCGGTCTGGTACCCTGCGAGGCTTCGTCGCAGGATGAGCGCGCCAACGAAGCCGACGACGATGAATAAGCAGACGACGGCGGCGAAGAGCCCCAGCAGGTTCAGCGTGTTGCGCAAGTACGCGTCCACGTCCACCTCGGACCATTCCGGACACTTGCCGCATACAGCGATCTGTTGTTAGTACACACAAAAAAGTTCACAAATCACGAAGAGCTCATTAGAACCAATTTCGAACATCTCAGAAATCAAATTTCAAGGTTTCGACGTACATCATTGGCGTCAAAGCCCTGGTCTTCCTTCGCGTTAAGCACGGTCATGCCCCGCTGGCACTCTGTGGTTGCGCTGCTGCTGTTGCTTGGACACGAGACCCAGTAGCCGTCGCTCGACTTCATCACGCCGTCGCACGACAGGATCTCCTCTAGAACTACAGAGCAGTTGGAGCATCCGGGCAGGTCGATGTCGCACGCCAGCGACGAGTTCTCGCTCGCGTGCTGCTCGTACGTCTTGGCGAGTTTGCCCGAGAACGTGAACCCGCCGACCGCGCACACCACGAGCGCGACCAGGCACGTGCCGATGCCCAGGATGTACTACAACCGTCACAAGAAGAACACGTGAGCTTCTTCATAAAGTATTGCGATACACAAGTGAGAAAGTTGTTTGCAACGTACAATTAAAAGCAGCGTGCGGCTCTTGGAGCGCGCGCCGATCACGCCGAGGATCGAGAGCGCGACGATGAACGTGCCGACCGTAATAAATATGAGCGCTGCAGCATCGCGATACCACGGTGTTAGTAAAGTGATACCAGATTGAACAGAGCCAATTCTGACAGAGACAAAGCGCCCTCACCGATCCACTCTTGCCCTGCGGTCATCTCTTCGCGCGACTTGACCGTCAGTCCACATGCAAAGATGCCTAGAAAGAGCGATATCATAATGTCGGTCAAGAGCGTCGTATCGTACGACAGGCGTCAATAAGAAAGAGGCGTAGTGATAACGCACCAGCTCCGAGGACGATAAAGATGAAGTTGATGACCGTGAGCATGTTTTTCATGACGATCGGCACGGTGACAATGCGGATGACGCAGTAGAGCGACGCGAGCACGACCGCGATGCACGCGAAACCGATCGCGCCGAGCCGCATGAACTTGTGCTCCAGGTACGTGACCGTGCTCTCGTACGTGCTGCAGCAAGGCTTATCGCGCAGGTACGCTAGCACGTCGTCGCTCCAGTGGTGCTTGAGCCACGACTCGAGCGTGTCCTACACGGATCATGCGATGCATGGGTGAGCCTTATGCGCGACCGTTAATGGACAGCGAAGTGCGCGGAGGCGTACCTGGAAGCAGAATGCAGCGTAGCTCGCGATGAAGAGGCACGTGACGAGGAAAAAGTTGAGGAAGAAGTAGAGCATCAGCATACCGCTCTTCTCACGTCCGGCGCCGACAAAGCCGAGCACGGAGAGCACCACCACGATGCTGCAGTTGCAACAGACAGTACACAAAGAGCACAACAATAAGAGAATCAGCACCATGCAGTCGTGGGACACTTAAGCAACAGCCAAGAGCTCAATGATGTACCCGCCGAGAGAGGCCAGCGCCGCGGCGCTCGCCTGCAGATGCGCAGAGAGCGCCACATTGAGTCCGAGCGCGAGCAGCGCCGCGCCGCCAGCGAACGACAGCGCGCAGAGGAAGCGCAGGAGCTTGCGAGACGGGCGCATGGGAGCGGAATGGACACGCGCAAAAGCAGCAGGAAGCACGCGCGCTCACGTCGGCGACTGAACTACGCGGAAGTGGCGGCTGTGCTCGTCGTTAGAAACCGCTGTGGTCTTGCTTGAAGAGCAATTTTTAGCGTGGCAGGTGAAAGTGCTCTTCAAAAGCAAGACCAGCGGTTTCAGAATCTAAAATCAACAGATTTAAAAAAAAGTATTTTTCTGCTAGACACCTGCACTGTGGGAATCTATCGGACACCTGATGATACATGAGATGGGTGCATCTACTTACCGTAGACAACCAAATATTTTCACCTGATATAGCTGTGTAGATATTAAAAAATAGCTACACGAACAGAGCAAGTCCTATCATCTCAGTCAGATCTTGGGCTTCCACACCTGGAAGACCAGCTCGCGCATGCGTCTATCACACACAAGAGATACAAACACGACCGATGAGCTGCAACACAGCAAGGCGCCATACATATGCGCATTAGGCTATGGCTCCGAACGTACCGTGCTGCCGCGTCGTCCCGAGAGAGGAACATCGCGTTGGTGCGCACCAAAGTGCAGCATCTTTCGTCTTCGAGCATACTCGCGGCGTGGGAGTAGCAATCGGGGCCCTGGAACTCCATCACCACTGACCCCAGAGTATCTTTTGACGCCTCTGCAGCTTTCTGCGGAATGACGAAAGGGTCGCTGTGAGAAACCTTCAAATGGCCTGATTAGGAAATCACAAACTCACCTGGATGCACTGTTGCCCGCTGCCATCGGTAAACAGCGCCTTGGCTTGGTCTGCAGTGAGCTTCATCTGGCAGGTCCGGATAAGTTTTGGGCTCTGGTCGACTCCGGATTTCTTGGAGACCATTGAGATGATGAAGTCCAGCATGAGCTGTTGACTCGGTGGCTGTGCAAACCAAACGGGTGAGCATTTCAAGAGTAAGAAAGCGTCCATTCAGCCAAAACACACAACACATACCAGGATAAAGCAAATAGCAATGGTGGGATCGTCATCGTTGCTCGCACAAACCCCACTCGACAGTGGTACAACCAGTTGTGAGAGATCAACGCTGAAGCCGATCGATTCTGCTGTCGCCAGTGGCAATTTCCAGAGAGAAACTACTCCGTTCTCGTGCTTTTGGAGCGCTGACGCAAGTGGATTTGCGTCTGGCTGCATCGGAAGTGGCTTCCAAGCGCCGTGGTCTGGGTTGAAATTGTAGATCTGCGCAGTGTTTTACATCAATTCGTCAGCCAACTTGAGCTATATAACTCCAACAACCGGAGCAAGTCGTGCATTATAACCAGGTACTAATACCTCGCTCCACTTGTTGTTCCAAACGGAGAACTTGGCTTGGTCGAACTGCTGCTGGAGCGAGAAGTAGGTCATGGGGAAGCAGCCAAAACGCAGGTTCTTCGACGTCTCGATGATTGGCTCTGTTGCCTCAGATCAGTTTAAGTCCCACGAATAAATCGGAAGATCTGGACTAGGTTGGAGTAAGCATAGATAGGAACGCACCTGTTGCGCTGTACAAGTACACGTCGACATCCACGCAGTCACGCGTGCGAAATTGCTGCACAGCGCAGATGACCGTGCACTGCTTGCAGTTTCTTAGGAAGAGACTGGCCTGACACGGACCCACGACGATGCGGCAGTTCACGCACTCGTCGACCTGCACGGACGTGCAGTTGTCCAGCAGGAAGATATCACAGTCGCTACAGTCCTCGATGATGAACTGTTGGCCGTTGATGCTTCCGGGTAGCTTCACCAAGACGGACGGCTCTTTGACGTCGGAGAACATGAAGTCCTCACGCTTGAGGCTCGGGTCCTTCCCGAACGCCAGCGGCTTTTTCGGCGGCGCATTGGGCTGCGATGACACGGGCAGCTCCACAGGTCCCGCATGGCAGATGTTCCCCATTCTGCTTTTCTTGAGAGCAGCTCCAAGCTTCTCTCTCCGCTCACTGTCTGTTGCAGTCTGAATAAGACCAATGTGAATTTCGCGAATGTGGTTACATTTGCTCTCCTAGAAATAGCTCAGCAGATACAGATACTTGTACTTCAGAGTACCCATCTTCTGCCGATGTACCCAGGAGCTCAAGAGCTGACCTTCTCTGATAGGAGGTGCACGACGCAAGTAGGAAACAGAGAATATACTGTAGGGCGTTGTTGGGAGAAGCAGCTGCTGCTCCTCATTTTCGCTTTGGCGGCACCGCAGATTACTGACTGGGCGTTCCGGTGATCCAGGTTTCGCGTCAGCGAGTCCGCCCGTGCGGGGTTTGATTACTCCGTGCCCAGAGTGTCCAATACGCAAAATGAAGCCATCCATTCGTCGTCAAAGCTGATATTACTGTATAGCACAGGACGTTCGGGCTCTGCGTTGGATCGTGCGCTCCCAGCCACTTTCAACACTTTCGTGTTTGCTACTTGCCATTTTCAGCTTTGCGTACCACGTGTGCTGGTTTGGCTTCACTCGAAACTTCAACAAAAGAATCGACTCGTCCCTCTTAATACCGTAGTTGTTCATTTAAGTTCGCAATTTGAGCGCGATCCAAACCTGAAAAAAACTGTTTGCGCAAGAGACGAGTCAAGTTGTCGCAGCTGCGACAAGATGCCCAGATATCGGTTTTTGCATTTTATGATCAAAGCTAAACACATAAATCCGGATAAATTCCATCCATGTTATTTGACAGGATACAAGTTTACGAAGGTTGCTTTCCGTGAAAATCTTGATAACGCGTTTCACTTCCTTTTACTAAGATCAAGAACATCTGGTTCGCGGCGGTGGTACCTTTCTTGGTGGGTGGCTTCTACGCTGTCCGGATAACGCACCCACACATCAATTCTCGCAGGACGTGATTCTGTGGAAAGCCCGCAATGCCCGCATTTGCTGGATTTGCGTCTGCTCCATCTTGGAAGACGCACGCAGAAGCAACAGCGGGACGTTGAAGCGCGGGAGAAACGCACGCGCCGCGCGTTCGCTTTCATTCGAGGAGGGAGATCGGCCGCAGGCACATTTCCATCTCTGTGTGTGACTGAGTGCGTGATCGATCCACGGGTCCACTTGACGCCTCCGTGTCCACTGCATTAATAATCGATCGCCCGCCTCGCTAATCAGCTAACAACTAACTGCAAGCGCACGAACGAACGAACGATGCCGCTGTCGCCAAAACACCAGCAGTTCGGGAGCCTCGAGGCGAAGAAGAAGGATGCCGAGTTGCTGCGCGCCAACATCGAGAAGTTCGTCGACGGCGTCATGGGCGGAAAGTACGCTCTCGCCGAACTGCTCAATGAGTCATTCACGATGGACATGCTCGAGCTGCTTTTCAAGCGCATGACGAGCCGGCTGCGTTCGATCCTGTTTGCGCGCGAGAAGACGCTCGAGCTCATCCAGATCGCGCTCGACCCGACGAAGTCCCACCACACGCGCTCGATCGCGACGTCTTTCATCGTGGTTGGCGGGGCCGGGAGCAGTCTCGTGACCTGCGCGGACGACGACCACCGCTGCAGCAGCTTCTGGGATACGGCGTTCGATATGCTGCAACGTGAAGCCGACGGACTCTACTCGGAGAGTTCTTTGAAGAAGAAGCGCGCAGAACGACGCGCATCAGTCGCAGAGTTAGAAGAGATCATTCGCGTGGAAGTGAAGGACATCGAGATCAACGGTGCGCAATCACTCAAGCAGAGTGTGATCGAGAATGCGGCTGCGGACCCGGACAACACAGCTGGAGACTCCGACCATGACAGCGACAATGAAGAGCAGCCAGCGACGCCAACGTCTGCGCGCTCGTCGATCAAAGAAGACAGTCCCCGTGACAGCTCAAATGACACAAAGGAGCCACAAAAAGATGAGGCCGCCAATGGCACAAAGCCAGTCGAATCGAATGGCAACAGCAAGAGCAACCCCAGCGTCAACGGTGATGACAAAAAAGATTCGGAGTCCAATTGCAACACTGTTCTCCTACCTGCGGTGAACGAAATGGCTACGTTCGGTATCTTCAGCGCAGACTCGGCCAACTTTGCCGGCCAACTGCTTCGATATTACGCGGTGCGGGTTCAAAAAGGAGGCTGCATCCTGCACTTTCTGTCCGACCACCCGGGCTACGTGGATTTGCTGCTGTCGAATATTGGTCACGACGACATCCGCACGCTCTTGCTGCATCTCGTGTACTCGGATCACTCAGACGCTGCGATTGAAGCGCTCTTCTCGACGAAAATGCTGCACAAGATGATCCAGAAGCTGGTCACTTTTGCGCCACCACGCACAGTGTTCGAGCGCGACTGCATCGAAAACACATTCCTGTTGCTGCGAGAGCTGATCCACGCACCATACCTGACTGCGCGTGGTGTCGCTATCTCGGCGAAGACGATCCCGCTCGACAAGGTCACGGGACAGGATGAATACGTATCGATTTGCGGCGCGTCCCGAGAAATGGCAAATTCATCGCTGCGCAAATACACCTCGAGAAAAGTGCGTCGGTTGATTCATTTGTTCATGCAGAACCATCAAAAAGCACTGGAGCAGCTGTTCGTCCAAATGATCAAGGAGCTGACGTTCTGGAGTACGCCAAACTCAGCGAGACAGGAGCGACGAGGAAGCCTCGCGTCGCTCAAGTCTCTGACACTGTTGTCCCAAGGTCACCCTCGCCCGACGTGCACAGCGATGCTCACGCACTTGTTCGAGCTCACAGAGACAGTTGAGTTCACAGACGGACCAACCCGCAGCGGCTCTCCAAACAGCAGCGTGACTTCTGTAGGTATCGATTGTTTGAACTTTCTATGCTCAACGCACTTGATGCGCACTGGAAAGTTATTCATGAAGAAGAAGCTCAAGAACGAAGTGCAGGCGTGCCAAGTGAGCGTGAACTGCATGATGGGGCTTCGCGTAACCTCTCTGCGCGAGGAGAAGAACTCAAGAGTGAGTGCGTTTGATACTGGTTTTACTCCCAACCAGGGCAACCAAACGGTTATCACGCTGGACGAAATCGACTCTGCTGAAAGCAGCAATTGGCACAAGTTTGGCTTCACTGTGACGGTGAAGAAGAAAAAGGTTGTGGAGCACAAGACTTCCGCCATGGGTTCCGGAATGGGAGTGTACGGCGATCTCGTCCCGAAACACCACAAGGAGGATGTAGAGTACGAAAAGTCGGTCGAGTACTTTGCTGCATCCTCGGAAGAAGAAAAGCAGCAGTGGATCAAGATGCTGGAGGAAGTGATCAGTGGCGACTTGAACGAGCTGGAGATTTTCTGCAGCGATGACTGGCGTAGCAACGTTCGCGAATACCGTCGCTTGCGCGAATGTCTCATCACGTGCATGGAGCGCAAAGGACACGACCTGATGATTTATCTGAAGCAAGTGATCGCTCTGGGGACGCGAAAAGCCTCTGGATACCACCTGTGCTCAGTCGTCAAGTGTCTGAATGCGGCGCTGGTGAACGAGTCGAAGCGCTTGGATCGAATGTTTGTGTCCGCCCAAGTCATGGACATTCTTCTCACGTGTTACGAGAAGTATCCGATGTGGAACTTGCTTCTTGGCGAAATCACCAAGATGATCGTGTTCTGCTTTGGCGATTTCAAGAACAAACGATCGAGAAAATGCCCGATCATCGAAAAGCTGATGCTCTCCGACGGACCAGACGCTCGACTCCTGCCACTGCTGACCGCAGCGTTCGTTCCTTCGGAGGGGCAACAAAACTCGGCAAAACTTGGTGGTCGGCTAGCTGGTACGGATACTCTGTCCAATCTGAAAATGCTGATGGAGTCGATCAAGTTGTGCTACAAGAGTCCAAAAACGAGGAGCCAAGAGCGCATTCAAACGATCATGAAGACAGACCCTGCGTGGCAACATCTGCTGGAATCCACGGAAGTGCTTGCTAAGAAATTCTCGACTTTCTGCATCACAGCGATTCCAACTCCACCACAGAAGAAAGCAAACGGTCCGAAAACAGGATTGGCAGCTACCCCATCCCAGCCAGCGTTCCAAGAGGATATCATCAACCAGATCAGTCGTCCCAGCTATTCGACTGCGCACGGTTTCGGGTCCTCATTCCTTCTTGGTGACGGTTGCGCATTTGGGTACTTGTTCAAAGAGCGCCACGGGGGGCGGGATTGGCAGAAGGCACTGATGGTGTACGAGTACGTGTCGTACAAGCTCTGGTACTTTTATCCGAGCGAGGTAGACGAGAGTCACCGCATCAAGTGGAAGTGGATCGTCCCGCTGTCCGTGAAGACGAGATACACGCACGGCCACGACGAGAGCCACACCTCTGTGGGCCACCACGGACTGTACATCACTGCGTACGACCACCACGTGACGGGTCCTGGTCAGAGTCCGACGCGAGAGATGCACTTTAGCGTGACGAAACTGGAAGACCGTGACCTGTGGAAGGACGTGCTGAGCACTGCCGCGTCGACGATCAACCAGCTGTGCGCAGACTACTCGAGTCTGGCTATCAAGTTGAAGAAGAAGCCGGACAAGAAGGTCGTGAACCATTGCCAGGATCCGTCGTGCAAGGCGCCGTTCAAGCTCTTCCGCCGCCCGCACTCGTGCAAGCGGTGTGGGAAGTGGATGTGCGCCAAGTGCACGGAGCAGCGCATGTCGATCCCCGAAGTGGGTCTGCTGATCCCAGTCCGCCACTGCCGCGCGTGCTTCCAAGCAGCTGGAGGGTTGCAAGCCGAGGTAGAACCCGCGAACCTGTTCCGCCTGCCGGTCAACCGCGATCGCAGCAACCTCGGCAGCTTCTCTGGTGACACCGTGATCCATGGAGTCAACAGCGACATGCGCAACTCGCTGTCGAATGCGGAGCTGTACGAGCTGGCGCACGGCATGCTGTCTCCTCGCGCGCTGCTGCAGATGGACCGCCGCATGAACCGCCTGGACTCAGTGGACTCACCGAAGAACTCGTACCCGATCGACGAGGTGGAGGGCGCAGACCAGAAGAAGCGCTTTCTGAGCGACGAGGAAGGGGACGAAGACGAGGAGGAGGCGATCTCCCCGTACGCGTCGCCCGTGTCACGACGGAGTCTTCTCCATCCAAAAGAAGACACGCGCGGCTGATCTGGCGACGCGGGCAATAGAGCAAGTGATGATGGAGTGGGGTGAGAGAAGAGTGTTGTTGATTGTTTTTTGAAAAAATGAAGGATGAAAGAGAAAGAAGGCTTGACTGGTTGCACATGGTAATAAAGATGTTGAGTCATTTGGAGCATGAGGGCGAATGGAGTGAAGCAACGAAGAGACGCAGAAGAAGAACATGTATCAGTTGGGAGTGTTCTCTATTACGCGAGTTCTTAAACGCGAGCCGGCGATCGGTCCGCCTGCGCCTTAGCATTCTTGCCCCGCTCGTGGCACTTGCGGAAGAGCTCCCACTGGTCCTTGCAGGCGGAGACGCTGCCGTTGTGCCCCTTCATGCACTCGTCCACCAGCGCGTACGAGCTCTCGCAGCCCGTGTTGGCCACGGCGCTCTCGTGGTGGGTCGCGTCGCCCGGCTTGCAGGTCAGGCACTCGGTCGGCATCTTTGTATGCGGTGTGGGTGTCCTTGTCGCTCCTCTTGATGGGCGAAAATGACACAAGATGAAGCAATCATGCGTCACTTTTCGATCACCGTCAGGCAACCTTCGAGTCACTTTGCATAAATCGGTTTTTAATGAACCCAACGTACAAGCCGAGCTGCGAATCAGCAGCCTGTCTCTACACCGGCTCAGCTCGGCTTGGCTCGGCTTGAGTCCCAGGTTGGCGGTTCGAGTTTGATTGGTTCGCGTCCTTCGGTTTGCACCATTGAATCGCGGCGGCGAGCGTCCCGACCGCGAACGCGCCAGCCCCGTCGCCATTCTATTCTGCAAGCAAAACCGAATCAGCAGCAACCATGGTCAAGGAAACCAAGACTCGCACCACCAAGCGCTCCCCTGATGTTGTCGCCCGCGACTACACCATCAACCTCCACAAGCGTCTTCACGGACGGTATCCTTTTTGACAACCCCAATGTATATATTGCTCTTGCGTGTCCGAGCGTGCTGTGCTCTCGATGTGTGCGGCTTGCTTGTGTGCATGTGAATGGCGACGATCAAAGGCAACCAATTTGTTCTGTAGCTCCCACCTTGGAGACTTCCTTGACATAATCCCCTCCGTGTGTGTTCTTCTTTTCTCTTCTCCCTAATGCAGTACCTTCAAGAAGAAGGCGTCCCGCGCCATGAGCGAGATCCGCAAGTTCGCGCAGGTGACCATGAAGACCGCTGACGTGCGTATCGACTCCAAGTTGAACAAGTTCATCTGGTCCCAGGGTGTGCGCAACGTGCCATTCCGCGTGCGCGTGCGTCTCTCGCGCAAGCGCAACGACGACGAAGACGCCAAGGAGAAGCTCTACACGCTTGTGCAGCACGTGCAGGTCGCTTCGTTCAAGGGTCTCCAGAACGACACCGTCGACGAATAAGCAACGTCTCGCGTCGCATCTGACTCGGAATGGTGATGACTCAAGTCTTGCGACTGAAGAGAGCCTCGCTCGCTCTTTAGGTTTGATTGAGACTGGATCGCAGTGACACTTGGTCCGCAGGCGGCGTGCTCGTCCCAATGCGGCTCTTTTCTGCAGACAAGCGCTGTTGTTTTTCTAATATGAACGCAGTGGCTTTTTGCAGAAGAGCTGGGGCAGGACGCCCTTGTGGTTCAAAATAAAAGCTATTCAGTTGAGGTTTCCCATCTGTGTTCATCGGTCTTTCGTCTTCTTTGCTCGTGGATTTAATTGGTTCATCAATGCAGTGATGGGATCACAGCTAAATGGCGTCAAGCCAAAGTGAACCAGCGACCTGCTGACAGCGCGATGAATATTGGCGCTCAAACGCATTCGTGCTCTCGCTCACAAGTGCGATCACCAAAGCTCGGCCATCGACTGATCTTCTAAAGCTCTTCTGTCACGACCTAAAAGTGAACATCACGGTGTTGAAAGAAAAAAATTGTGGTGGATTCGATGGAGCCACATTAGTGAGAGCGCAGACAACCGCGCACAAGCGAGAAAGCTCTTATGGGACTGATTGATATGGGCGAGAAGGCCAAAGGCTGACTTGGTACTTACATATTGAGCTTTGGCACCAACCAGACAAGAATCAACGCAGCAGCCAGTCAGTCACTCGCTCGCTCGGACGAAGCGTTCAATGCCACGAACAAGTCCGTCAGCCAGCCACGCACTCCAGAATGAACTGCTCTCTCATGGGGAAAGGAAGAAGCTCATTATAAAAAAGCGAAAGCAGCGAAGCCAAACAAAACCAAACAAAACTAGCAGCAAGCGCCGCCGCCTCCACCACGCGGGCTCAAAGTGAAAACGCCAACTTCCTCTCTCTTTCTTTTTTCTCCCTCTAAGTTTGCTTGGCGCCTTCGCATACATACGTGTATAGTTGACCACACCACTCTCTCTTCACACTTTCTTTGCCTAAATCCGACCTTGTTTTCGTTCTTCATCCTCGCGCAGATAGCTGCTCGCGTGCGTGTGTGCGTGCGCCTACATCCAATCAATCGCTCCGTCCGGCACTCACTCCATTCTCATCCTGCGCTGATCGACAATGCGGCGCGCAAAGAATGGAAAACCGCGGATGACGGACGGACCCTGTCTGTATGCGCGCTTACTGCTGCTGGCACTGCACGCGCTGACCGCCACGCTCTTCATCTGAATCGTAGGCCTCACGCGACTGCTGCTCCTGCTTTGCGGCTTCGGCGTCGAACTCCGACAGGAAGCACTCCTCCGAGTCCTCCACGTGCTGGATACCCGATGGCGCTGGCAGCACCGCCTTCAACGCCGCGAGCTGCTTTTCAGAGAGCACACCGCTCTCTGGGAACTGCACCTTGAACAGGATCACGAGCTGGCCCTTCACGAACGGGTTGCCGTGGGTCGGCATGCCCTCGCCGTGCACAGCCTTGAATTGGTTCGGCTTGATGATCTCACCAGGACGGGTCTTGATGTGTAAGTTACGGCCGTCCAAGTGCTCGACCATCATCTCAAAGCCGCAGAGCGCCTCCACCAAGCTAATCTTCTTCTCCATAATCAAGTTCGCTCCCTTGCGCTGGAAAGTCGAGTGCTCCTTCTCCTGCACGACAAAGATAATGTCACCTGGGACAGTACCTGGCGCCTGGTCGGCTTCGCCCGAGAACGTGATGCGCTGGCCGTTGCGCATGCCCTTCTCAATGTGCACCTCCAGCACCTTGCGCTCCTTGATCACCTTCTTGCCCTTGCAGTGCTTGCAGCGGTCGCTCTCGCGGATGCTTTTGCCCTGGCCACGGCAGTCTGGGCACACAGATTGCATCTGCTGCACCATGCCTGGCGCGATCTGGCGCAGCTGCACACGCATGCCGCGGCCCTGGCACGTGTCACAGGTCTTCTCGGCACCTTCCGCGCCACCACGGCCGTCGCAGCGAGAGCAGAGCACGTCACGGTTCACCGCGAGCTTCACGGTCTTACCGTTGTAGAGGTCTTCCAAGGAGACCTTGAGCGGGTGGGTCAAGTCCTCACCCTTCTGTGGGCCAGTGCGGCGGCGACCGCCACCACCCTGAGCACCACGGAAGAACTGCGAGAAGAGGTCGCTGGCATCGCCACCACCGCCGCCGTTCTGGAGACCTTCCTCACCGTACTATTGTGGTAATGGAAAGAACAATTAAGCGGGAAAAAATGAGTGATTGATAATTCGACCGATATCGCCCAGGAGTTCCAATGTGTACGCACCTGGTCGTAGAGTTCTCTCTTTTCTGGGTCCGAGAGCACTTCGTAGGCGACAGTGATGGTCTTGAACTATTATTTTACAAGCACAGCCACAGCAATACAAATACACTATCAGCATCATTCACACATATAAGCGCGTGATAGATAAAAAGCGAATCAACACATAATGCAAACGCACCAATTCCGGGTCACCGCCCTTGTCCGGGTGGTTCTTGAGCGCGAGCTTGCGGTACGCCTTCTTGATCTCCGCCGCGGTCGCGGTCTTTGGCACGCCGAGCGATTCGTAGTACTTGTCGTTGTCCACTGCTTTCTGTGGCGCGCCGTGGCCGTGGCCCTCGAAGCCGCCGCCGAAGAAACTCTCGAAGCCGCCGCCGAACATGTTGGTGATGAAGTGGTGCTGGTTAGTGCGTCGTCAGTTGGCAAGTGACGAGGGAAGGGGGGACAGCAAGCAGGAAGAGCGAGCTGCGAGCCGGAAGGGAGGAAGAGCTTGCTTGCGTTGGCGTGTGGGGCGCTTTGAGTTTCCAGGATTGGGTCGCGAGCGAGCCGCCGAGGAAGGAAACCGCGGCAAGCGAAGGGGAGGGAGCTTGGCGGGTGGGTGGCTGGCCAGAAAGGATATTGGCATTTTGCCCTCCTGAAATCACCAATTATGGTTATCATAGTCAAGAAGAGTAAATAAAAAGGGTTTTGATTGGGAAGATTTGTATCCATAATGCTTCAATTGTTGAATTAAAAAGGGTTTAACTATTTATAAGATTATCTAAAGTAAGCAGTCAGCACTGTAAGGAGCAAAAGAAACTTACTCCAGTCCAAAATTATAATTTCCCAGTCACACACAACTCTTGATTACAAACACCCTTCTGATACGGACTCGCAACCCATTTGCTGTTTTAAACAGAGAACATTTTGGCATTTTCGATACAATATCTGATACAAATACCCATCCCAGTGAGCCTTCTGTATAAAACAGCATGTGATTGCGTAGCTCCACCAAATCACGTGTCACTTATCCGAGGGAAACGCAGCCAAGTGACCTTCCAGAATCTTCTCTCCTTCTCTCGCTCTCGAAGAAAGGAAAAGGGGCCAAAACGCGTCAAACGCAGGCTCTTATCATGCGGAGATGTTTGATGAGAGCAGCGTGGAAGCCACAACTCAGACTCGACAACTCTTAGTGGACATTCTCGAACAAACGCCCGCACATGCACGGTGCATACTCACAATTCACCCCTACTTGATTCCCAATCTCGGCCCAAAAGCGCAAGCCAAAGCCAGCGAAGTGAAGCGAACGAACAATCAGACAGTGGCAAACTGGGTGGTTGGTTCAGAACTGCAACGAAAAGACGACTGGCTCTGTCGCACATCACAGACCCACATCTCTGATGTGGAGCACTCCACATGTTAAAAACCGTGTCTGTCTGTTACAAAAGCGAGTTGTCTCGGATATCAATTTGACAAGCTCTCTCGAAGATGTTGAAGAAGCCCAATTTCATTTCCCATGCATGGGCTTGCTTCTGACAAATTGCTAGAAGATGGCATGCTTATTCGATGAAGGTCTATTACTTATTACTATTACGGAGACTGGCTGACTGCTACTAAACGAACTTACTAACTGCTGTTGCTGCTGGTACTGCTGCGTGAGGAGGCTAATCGCGGGTCGTACTGGAAGAACGATTTCTCAAGTTCCATCTCATCAGGAGACGAAATGGAACTCACGCCGTGGAACTTCTCGGCCAGGTATTTCTCGCTCACCGCTTTTGCCTTGTCTCGCTGGGTTCCAACAACTTCGTTCTCGAGTTTGTGAAGACGACAGAGCTCGAGGATGCAACTCTGCAGGTCCCACGGATTGTACTTGGAGTAGTGGTGCAACGTCGGCGTCCACGGATCTTTCTCGCCGCTCATGAACCGAGCAAGGTACACAGCGGACGCAGCAATCTGGGAAGGGCGGTATTTGAGCATGTGATAGTACAGCATCGCGAAGTCGCACAGGTACTACAGCAAGAAGGCACAGGTTAATAGAATCCATCTGAACAAGTGCGAGCCACAGAATTGATTCTCACCATCACTAGCGAGCCCTGCTTTTCACTCTTGCATCCTGCAGCGATGTATCGGCGAATGAATCCGTAGCAAGTCGTCGACGCGATACGGTATTCAAGTGCTTGAAGGACTTTGCTCTCCATCTCCAGCATCTAATTAATCAAGACATAAATAATCAACGTCAGACTCAACGCAGCAAACTCTCATCGTCAATAGAGGAAAAAGAACCCACCTCCTCTGCAGTGTACGTTTGGTCCGAGATGTACACAAACTCCTCAACATTTGGACCGTACACTTCTTCAAATTTGGCGGCAATCATCATACACGCGCATCCTAGCAACTGGAATTGTTTGCGGTTGATCTTGAACTTCGTCAGGCACCGATCGACAAGGTTCACCTAGAGACATCATCCACAGATAATGCAACGTCAAATTCATAACCCCAAAATAATTCTCGAAACGATTGGAGGGGGGGGACGTACCGCCTTGTGGAAAGTCTGGGAATCAAGATCGTACTCTTCACCAACTTCGACCAACCAGTCGACAAGGATGGTGCGCATCTTCTCGTTGATGTCCGTTTGGTAGGTACCGATGTAGGTGGATTCTGGTAAATACTTCTCTTCGTGCTTGCGGTAATAAGTGTCAAGCTCGCGGGCGAGTTTCGCACACGACCCAGAAGATTTCGGAGACGTCAGTGTGTCGATGTCTCGAATTAGAGCGGCGTATGTACGCTCGTCAAATCCAGAGTCTACATCAGCAAGATGAAGAAAAATCAGTCAGTTAATGATCTTGACGCTGTGAAGCGGAAAAACAAGAACAGGATGGCTCACCTTTGTGGTCATAAGTGAAAGTGTACGGTCGAGGCACGTAGCTTCCAGTTGGTTCTGGGACGTTGGCGATGTTTTGTACAAGTGGTTCGTCGTCGTCGTGCATGCCGTCGCTCTCCATGTCTTCGTTACACTCGATGTGGATAGCATCAGTTTGTGAGCTTCCTGCAGAAAGCTAATTTTCACAACGGCTCATCAGTCTTTTTGCAGCATTTGGGATGACGACCAATAGAGTACAAGCGCATACCTTTTTCAGTAGCGCAGCTGTGGTGGCGCTGCTCTTGTGGTCCGTGATTCTGATATTCTCCTCTGTGGTCGTGGAGTTCTGGCTGGAGCGCATGCTCGCAGTCGACGCAGCTGAGCTCGTCTGGAACGAGAGCATGCTTGTTTGCACCTTGTGGGTTCCATGGGTCTGGTTTTCATCGCCTTCCGGTTTCCTTCGCTTGGCGATCGCTTCGATTTTCTTTAACGCCGCCGCGCTTTGTCTCTTTCCCGCCGCGAGATTCGCTGAAGAAGACGACGAAGAAGAGGTCAACGCGACGCTCTTGATTCCGCTCGCTCGCACTGGAATCTTACTTGATGCCGACGATGAGGCCGTCGGATTCACGGCGCGCAGGCGGTTCGTGGTGGTGACGACGCTGATGGAGCTGGTGGACACAGACGACGCTGCTGGTTTCTTCACGACGGCACTGCTTCCTAAAACGCCAGCCTTCCCACCGAGGATCGAAGGCACTTTCTTGTTCGCAGCGCTGTTACTGATGTCCTGCAGTGCGCCGCGTTTGCGCTTGCGGGTCTCGCGCGCGGCGTCAAACGCGGAGAGCGCCTTGGCGATGCCGACGCCCGCAGCGGGCGCCGCTCCAGAGCTGGTCGTGGACGCTGCAGCGCGTCCTCGCGTGGGCTGCACGTTCTCCATACTTACGCAGGTGGTCGAAGGTCGCCGTGGAGAGAGGAGGAGCGCGCGTGCGGCGATTGAGAGACTTCGGAGTCTTCTTCTGAGCCAATTGGCACGCAGTCTTTTCCGATACAAAACAAGCGACAGCAGGCGAGCGGGGCTGGTGCGATCCACACTCTGTGCTTGCGACTTCCAGGAGAGACGACCCGGATCGCAAACCCGCCTTCGGAAAACAGGTGGGAAGGGAGGGGCGACGTGCTGCTGTTTTTTCAAAATTTGAACACGGACATACTGAAACCAAGTGAAACGCGGTTTTCCCCCTCCCCTTGTCTGAGTTTGAATCCCCCGCGCCGAAAGTTTGAAAGCAGAAAAACCTCAATCAATAAAACCTCACCTCAACGTGTTTTGAAGAACAATAAACCTTGTTTTGGACATTATGAACACATTTCGTCTCCACCCTGTTTTGAAAACAAGGTGGTTCCCTTGCCTCGAAATCAGATCCGCTCTCTCGCATTGACAACACGAGAGAAGAACAAGATTACCACCATGGGCAGAGTCTTCCAGGTCTACGTGGACAGCGCCAAGGTATTCAGCTGCCGCCAGTGCAAGGCCCAGCTCTCGTGCACGGAGGAGATCATCTCCAAGGTGCGTCTCTAATCGCGGCATTTGCTTGTGTCCCACTGTGGATGGGCGGCTAAGTGTTGCTCTTTGTGTGCATCTGGCGGCAGAACTTCCAAGGCCGCAGCGGCAAGGCGTACCTCTTTGAAACTGCGTAAGAGTTACTGCGTGGATCTATTTGCTTACGTGTCCTGCTATTTCTTAACGCCTCATTCGTACTGTGATGCAGTGTGAATGTGTGCTCTGGACCGCCAGAGGAGCGCACGCTGATGACAGGGCTGCACGTGGTCGCGGATCTCTACTGCAACACCTGCTGGAGTCCGGTCGGGTGGAAATACGTCAGTTGTGTGTACTTGGATCCGTCCGCAAGTGGCTGCTACTGCATATTGTTCTGTAGTATTGAAATCTGCTGCTGCTGGTGTTGCTATCGCAGGAGGAAGCGGAGGACCCGAGTCAAAAGTACAAGGAGGGCAAATTCATTCTCGAGATGGCCAAGACCCATCGCGGCGATTGAGGCTCCAAGATACGCACACCACACATGTACACAAGCAACAAAGCATCGTGGTCTCAACAGAGTGCATGGTTATCTGTTTTCTTAATGACGAGTCGGTATTTGACCTACAGTTCACAGGCTCTTGTCATCTCACAATTTGCTTATTTGTTCATCAGGCGATTTAAACATTGTGTCACTCTCGTTGTCATCGTGGCTACAACACAGTGAGCTGCATGCTTACAGGAATGCACTTCGGTAGCGCTGGGCTTCCATCTCCTCGATTGGGTAAAAGTTCGCCTGCACCTGGTTGCCGCCAAAGAAGCGGCCGTGCAGGGATTGCTTCGCCTTGAGCGCCGACTCTTCGTCAAAGTACAGCACGAACACGCGCACGTGATCCTCCAGCTCCTTGATATCCACCTTTTGCACAGCGCCGAAGCGACCGCACTCTTCGCGGACTTCGTCTTCCAGTTCTTCGTCCACTTCGCCCTTGCCGACCAGGTTGAGCAGACAGAGGCAGCGCTTTTCCTTGCCCGGTTCAGCCACATCCTTCACACCTTCGACATCGTCCTCGTCAAAAGAAGCAATCTTCTTTGGCGCAGTCCCGCTGTTAGAGCTCAATTCTCCGTTCTCATCGCGCACGACCTTGTCTGAACTCGTCGCGAGGTTGATGGGGATCGCAGCAGTGCTGGCTTTGCCCACTCGCAGGTTCTGTCCAGCGAGCTCAAAGCCGTTCATGTGTTGAATCGCACTCAGCGCCGCGCTGTCTTCGGTGAACTCGAGGAATCCGTAGCCACGGTGCACACCCGACTCGAGCGGAGAAATAGAAGCCATCACACACGACCGAATCACTCCGAATGGAGAAAAGATGCTCTACAACACATCAGCAGCAGCAATGAACAAGGTGATTAGATGTCGGCACCAACCTTCCCTTCCACACAACTTGACTGAAACAACATCACGTACCTCCAAGTGGTGGCTGTTGAGCTCCACGCGAACGTTGCCAACGTAAATGCAGTTGGTTGGAATGCTGGAGGTGGCCAATGATCACACAGCGAAAGAACACAATAACAGATATCAGCGTAAGTGAGGGGTGCGACAGACAACCAAATTACACTCTGCACGGCACTCACTTCTTGATCGCTTGCTGGCCGATGCTCATGTCACCAGGGTTCGAGCTGCCACGGTGTGGACGACCGACCTAGTACAACAAAGTCACACATCAGTCGTTGATAGCAGGTTGTCCGAGCATTCCTGATGGCATTGGGTGGTTCTGCTCACCTTGATCGCTCGATTCGCCAAATGCGAGCCATTCAGGAGCTGCACAGCATTTTCAGCAGCCAAGACATCTGCAAAACATCATACAAATGATACGACGTTAGCATGCGAAACAAGTGAACAAGCACAATCATCAGGAAAATGGCTCAAACCTTCGTATTCCAGGAAGCAGAAGCCCTTCGATCGACCGTGTCTGCACCGAGAATCAGATCGAAAATAGTCGTGTTTGTCAGTGGCGATTGGCTCAAATAGGTTGTCATAGTACACATCACGTACCCAGGCTCCAGCGACAGATCAATGGACTTGATCACACCAAATGGCGCAAACGTGCTGCGAATGTCTTCTTCCTTGAGCTCGTAGTACAGGTTGCCAATGTACAGGCGGCGCGCGAGGTCGTTCGGGGATACTTGGGTGACTGGCAGGTTCAGCGACAGCAGACTCGCCTGCGCGAGCGCGCGCGCCTTCGCAGTTTCCGCGTCGATCGGCGCTACGAGACCCTATATGAAGCAGTGCACACGACGGATAAACTAGATTGCACAACACAAACAGAGAGGTAACAAGAACAGAAGCGCAGAAACAAACAGCACACACACACACAGACATATACACACAACAGAAAGACACCAACATCACACAGATACACACACAAGAGCGTTGGCAGAAAGCCCCCGATCACGAGGATAAATAGCGGATGCTCAGTGAGAAAAGACGTGGAGCGATGGGTTATGAGTCAAATGCCCCACATTGACAGCTCATGCGCCACCATCGACCAGCAGACACACACACATACACCATCCACGCACACAACTCACACACATACGTATAGAAGGTGTACTTACAATGGATCCCTGCAACAGTTGCTGCGGCGTGGAGTTCTCCTTGACAAATGCTGAGAGTCGCGCGACGACCTCGCTCAGTTTTTCTACCCCAGCGGCACAAAAGATCCACAAACCACACACACGATCAGCACCACTATCTAACTACCCATATCCAACGCAAGCATAAGCTAATAGATACAGCATCAGCGCGCTGTACCTTTTGCGGTCGCCGCTCTGGATTGCTTGGCAGCGTCGCTGGAAGCACTTGCGTCGTCCTCCTCGTCGTTGTCTCCCCAGCGCGTGCGTCGTGAGCGCTTGGCGTAGTCGCCATCGTGCTCAGATGCTGGATCAACTGGGCTCTTGTTGCGGCCGTTCGTATCGTGGCTGGTGGCGTCGTCGGTCTCGTCGCGCGGACGCTTCATTGGCGACAGGCTCGTCGTCGTTGGCATCTTTCTCAAGCTCAGTTTTCGGAGTGTGCAAGGATAGATAGTCTCACGTAACATCTCCATTCATAACCACAATTATCTGACTTTGATCCAGGTAACATCTCCGGGATTCGATGTTAACAACAATTATCAGGTTCACTAGCTTTGAGTTCTGTTTGATGATAATTCCTCTACAAGAACATAAAATATCCCTTTACAAGGACCCATATTTATTACAGTAAACATTCTATTAAGTACGACTTCTTGAAGACAACCACAGAAACGATCCGAAAAGGTACGATAAACCAAGTTTACAGCTTTACGTCAGAAAAGTACGATTTTTGTCGAGAAGCTCCACCAGACAGGGGATGTGCTGCCAAAGCGCATCTCCTCTGAGTCGATCTTGGAAGCCATTTCGAGGGGAGGGACGCAGCTGTGGGATGCCTTTTCTCTCTGTATCCATGCCGAGTTCTCTCTGCCGCCAAGGTTGGTGAGCAAAAGCTAAATGCAAGCGCGCAAAGTGCCTCGCTTCGAGCTCGCCAGCATTCACAAGGTCCTGGCGAGTTGTGTGGATCTCTCACAATGGATCTTCGCTGAAGAACGGCAAAATTGGCCGTATGGGGATTGGCGTCATCAAAAACCCGTCACACTTCGTGGCGACTCGTTGAAGTCGCGCATGAACATGAATATGTGCACTTTTGCGTTCACCCTCAAATGCTTACAGTAAATGGAGCTTGCTCAAATTGTCCCCTTTGACTTCAATGAGAAGTCCAAAGGTCGATCGAAAAGAGAACGAAAGAGCTCCACGATCTGCCGCGCCTCTCCACGAGCCAGTCATTGCATATCTTTTTCAAGAAAGAACTGCAATCTCTGCTGTCAACTTCCTATACAGTGTATCCAACTATATTTATAGATTTTATCGATCAAAAAGACTTGACGCGAAACGGTTTTCTCACACGATGGCAAGACAATGCAAACCGTTTTTCCTGCCACATGGAAGTTCAATTGAAAATGACTCGACCGATGTGGTGGTGGGTGCCTCGTTCACAAGCATTCAACCATTAGCCGAAAATTGCCAACATTGTGTGTGGGCTGGCTGATGTGCGGTTAGGAGCGGCGCGCGAGCCAGCCGCTTGCGGGCAAAGCACATGGAGAGAGCGAGTTGCGAAATGCGGAAATGGCTCTCTTTTTTCAGTGGTGAACACCGTTTTCGTACGTTTCTGCCCCATTTCGCCTTCAAAACCACTCCGTTTTTGTCCCAAAAACTTGCCGACTTATGAGTCGATGAGCCGCATCTCAACAATTTTGCCGACTTAAGAGAGAGGGGCGGGGGCAAAAATTTGGGTTCACCGCACATAGAACGACCGCCGCGCACATGTAGTTGCTAATCGCAGCATGTGGGCGGGACTAATGGCTGCTCGCTCTCGTTCACTGCGTGTGTTTGCTTGCTCGGTTGTGTGCGGGAGAAGCCCGTTGTATCCTATCCACACACTCAATCCCGATCCAACAACAACAACACCCGCGTTCTTTCGAGCGGGTTGTCTCAAACCGATCGCGCTCCCGAGCTCTCTCTATACACTTTTTAGGTTAAAAAGTGGGTGCTCCAACCAAAAGCCATCCCCTATCCATCATTTCCACACGCAAAAAGTGTATGTAACAGAGAGAGAAGCAGAGAATGAAGAAGAGCAGAGAAAAGCGGTCCTCCCGTCATCCATCCTCTACCGCTTCTTCCTGCGCCTACAGTACCGAAGGCGAAAAGCCTTCTTTCGACCGGTGGTCTTGGAGCGGGTGCGCCGCTTCACCAGAGTCGCCATATCGACTTTTCGCTCCTACTACTCAAGCCTCCTCTCGAGTTCACGCTCTTCTTCGTCTTCTCTTCTCTCTCTTCATCTCCAATGGGCTGCGCGCAATCGACCGTGAAGGACCAGGTCCACGACACCACCCCAGAGGCGGTTCCTGCCGCGCCAGCGTCCGAGGTGGCTCCTGTCGCGACTGAGGGGGAAGCTGCGGCTCCTGTTGAGGAAGCCGCTGCTGCGCCAGTTGTTGAGACCCCAGCTGAGGAAGTCGCTGCTCCAGTGGAGACTCCTGCTGAAGAAGCCGCTGCGGCTCCAGTCGAGGAAGTTGCCGCTCCTGTCGAAGAGGCCCCTGCCGCCACTGAGGCTGAGCCTGCCGCGCCAGTTGAAGAAACCGCCGTCGCCCCAGTTGAAGAAGCCGCTGCCGCGCCAGTCGAAGAGGAAGTCGTCGCCGTCGAAGAAGTTGCCGCCACCCCAGAAGTTGTGGCCGAGGAGCCTGCGGTCGTCGAGGCCGAAGTCGCTGTGGTTGCCGAAGTTGCCGCTGAAGCCGAGCCAGAGACCGAAGTCGCGCCTGTTGTCGATGAGTCCCCACAGAGCGGACTCGTGTTCGTGAGCGCCGGTGTGACCTTTGGTGACAAGGGCGTCGCGTACTACAACTACAACGGCAGCAACGCCGAGGACCCAGCGCTAGACGTCAAGGTCTCCAAGCGCTTCAACGACTTCAAGGCGCTGCACGCCGAGATCGCCACCATCATGGCGAACGAGTCAAACGTCGCGGCAGAGCACCAAGACAAGTTCAAGACGTACCCTGCGCTCCCAGCGCTGCCAAAGACCTCGCTCTTCCGCGGCCGCAGCAACAAGAAGCAGACCGAGGACCGCGAGGCGCAGTTCCTCAAGATCCTGAACGCCGTCGCCAAGCACCCGATTGCCGCCGAGAGCCCAAAGTTCAAGGCTTTCTTGGCGTAATGCGTGTCTGTTTGCTGCAACCAGAGAGAGGAAAAAGTGACGAAATTATTCTTGAACTACGTTACAGTTGGTAGTTGGTAGTGGGACGGGCGTCACCACGTAGACAGCAGGTAGATTCCGAGTCTTGTTGGACACGTGCGCGCACAGTCTGTGCTTTGTTCTCTATCTAAATTAATTTACATCCCATTTTGTTTTCACCAGTGCTATGGTGTGGGGTTGTTGTCTATCTTGTTTTACTATAGCGATGCGCTGACTTGCTGACAGAGGAATATGTGATCCATCGTCCGAGAAATGATCCCAAACTCGTGCAATCTCAAGTTTATTACGTCAAATTGTGGTTGCGTGGAAGCGTCGAAAGACACCTGGGAACTTCGTTCCCTACCGACATAGCACCACTGATCGAGTCTCTGCCCCTTCGAAGGTACTCGGGGCGACCCTCTCCTTCGATCGCACTCTTCGCCACCTTCCATATGTTCGACGCGGCGTTCGTATCTCGGTTCCACAGTCTGGAACAGATCTTACACCTGACCAGCCCGAGACGCAAGATACTGTCGCTACCTGTACGGTCTAGAGTTCTTGCAGACCCGGAGCGTCTCACATTCGCCCTGTTCGCACGCGCTGCATCTGCAGCTGGTGCGGAACTCATCGACCAGGTACACGTCGTAGCCTGCCTTCCGAAACATCATGCCTCTGATCCCAATCCCCAATCCCCTATCGCGACTATCGTTTCTGTTCCGCCTTCTCGAACAACTTCTCGAACCGCTTCAGGAGACGAGCTTCCATTATCTGGCGACGCATGTAGCCCCCCAGCCTCAGCTTCCGGAAGATGTACTCGTTGTACACGGGACTCAGACGCCTGTTCATCTCGTTCTTCTCCACGTACCCTTTGAAGCGCTCGAAGTCGGTCGTCTTCCTGTTGTAGGCGCTCAGCTCCGACTCCCATTCGACCATGCGCTTGCCATCGATCACCTCCTGCTTGCATTCTTGTACGTAGTTCCGGTACTTCTTCGCCTTCGTCTCTTTGCGGCGCGTGTCCTGTGTGTATCGGAACCTTGTCTGTTTCTTGGTGTCGCCGTTGACGCAGTGCAGCAGGTCGCTTATGTTGGGGTCGATCGCGACCGATCGACGAGCTTCTTGCCGCTCAGGGGTTCGTGATCAGCAACTTCGTCGATGTACGTCTCGCTATTTCCTTTCTTCGCTTGGATCACCGGCTTGCCGAGACGATCCTCACGCTTCAGGAGGATGCTGCAGCCAACGCCGTCCGTCTCAATCTGGTGGTCAAACGTGTAACCCTGCGCGCGGAAGCACTTCATGTCGGTCTTGAAGAAGAAGTCCCAGGTGCTGTCTTGGCGCTTAACGAGATTTCCCTTCGCCGTGTAGTCGCTCCGCTTACCCTGTTCCTTCGTGAAGCAGATGTAGACGAGCGACGTCGTGTCTATGCGGACGTGTTTGGGCACGACATTGCTGCGCAGTGGGGATGCGTTCTTGACGCTCGTGCCGTGCACCTCGACCGCCCTCATCATGTGCAGCATGCACGGGAGGTAGTCCTGCGGCGAGCACTGGATGTCGTAGCGGACGTTGTCCTTTTTCAGATCCCTCGCAGGGAGCACCAGGTGGCGCTGTTCGTCTACCCACACGTGGTAGAGGGGGTACGACGTCTTCGGCAGGTGTGGCCGGAGCAGGTCGTCCTTGACCCTGCGCAAGCGAGCGCACAGCGTGTCCTGGCGGTTCCTCGTCTTCCTCCAGCTCCTCCTGATGCAGACGACCAGCTCCTTCTTGCGCCACGCCACGTTGACGAACCCCTCGACGTACTCGACGTAGTTCTGCTTGATGTTGTTCTCGTACATGGCGATGACTTCGGCCGAGAGGTAGTCGAGCACGGTGTTCATGTGTCGGTAGTTTAGCTCCTCTGACACGTACGCCTTGTAGTGCCGCTCGTAGCAGGACGTGAGGGTCTCCTTGGTGCGCTTCGTCTCGGCGTTTGGAGGCCTGCCCTGGAAGGGCGGCTCGCAGAGCACCTTCATGACTGATGTCACGAACTGTCTGTCGAGCGTGGGCAGTTCGTCGCCTCCTCGCAACACTGGAGCAGGTACAGCTTGAGTAACTGGAGCATGTGAATCATGATGCCGTTGGCCTGTAGCACGGCATGTGTTAGCTTCTCGATGACGAGATCGTCCTTGACGACGTTCTTGAGGCTCGTCTTGACGCAGCGGTAGGGCGGGTCCGGCGGCGCCTTCATGTTCCCCGTTCGAGCGCGTTCGCTTGAGTTGCAAACCCTAGACAGGTGTGCCAATGCGTACA
>JAASGK010000070.1:0-49584 GCA_023334195.1 Globisporangium emineosum
AAAGCTTTGACAAAAGATGCTTCTAGCACTTGTTCGACTCTTTATTAGCGTTTATTTGAACCCTCATTTGTGGCTGAATACGCAGTAGTTTTTGAGCAATTGAAAAAAATCTGCGATTTCTAAACTTTTGGCGGGCACTTTATAGACAGGGGTGACTGCAGAAATGAATCAGTATTGTATTGCAATATACCGGACCATTCCTGATTCTATACCGCATCGTACCGGTAAGCTACACTGCACTGACTCAAACACGCACCCTTATTGGCTGAAAATGGGTTCTCTTTTCTTTCTCTGCTTCTTCCGCACGCATGGCGTCACTTTGGCTCATTAACATTTGCGACTCGCTCTCTCTCCACCGTTCGCGCATCCACGGTGGCGGCGGTTATCCCGCTATATTTACCCCCACGCCTGAAGCTATCGGCGGTTGAGCCTGTGTGAGAGTGAGTGTCTGTGTGTGTGTCCGTCGTGGCTGGCGTGAGTCTCTGTGTGTTTGACAGAGCGAGGGGGAGTGAGAAGGTGGGCGGTGGTTGCTTATTTTATCAGCAGCTGAAGAGCGACACACCGCACGTAGCAAGACGATGATGAGCGCGGTGTTGGGGTCTGTCGGCGGCGACGACGAAAGCAGGAGCGACGTGGCGTTTTTGCGCGCGGACCTTCTACGAACGAAGCAGGAGCTCAAGCAGGTGCAGGACTCGTTCGACGAGTACACGCAGTCGAGCCACGAGCTGGAGCAGGAGCTGGAGCAGGAGCTGTCGCGCGCGGAGAAGAAGAACGCGTTCCTGAGCGCGAAGAACCAGCAGTTTGAAGTAGATCTGCAGAGCACGCGCGACAAGCTCGAGAGCGCGCTGCTACAGGCGCACAAGTACGAGCGAGAGCTCTTTGGGCTCCGCGATGAGCTCGCGCTCGCGGTCGAAGCGAAGCGCAAGCTCGAGCAAGAGCAGGACGATTTGGTCACGCAGGTGCGCATCCTGCAGGCAACGGAGGAAGACTTGCGCCATAAGATGGAGCGCGAGATGGAGGAAAAGGTGTTTCTCGTGAGCGACCAAGAGGAGCTCCAGCGGGAGCACGAGCTCGCAGCAGAGCGTTTTCGGACAGAAATCGTGGACCTCAAGTCGGAACTCTACGCATTGCAGCAGAAATTTGACGCATCTATTGACGAAGAGCTGAATATCGGCAACAAGAACCAGATGGAGATTGACGGTGACGGCCGCGATGATAGAGATGGAGACGAAGACGAAGAGTACCTCCACCGCCGCTCCACCGTGCACGAGCGCGATGCAGAGAGTCAGGAAGTACTCATTGAGTCGCTGCAGAAAGAAATCGAAGTGCTGTCGGCACGCGCGCAGGAAGAGACCGAGGCGCGCGAGCGACTGGAGGCGGAGCTGATCCAGATCCAAGACAATCTGGCTCACGTCGAATCCATGGAGGCCGAGATGATGGAAATGACCGAGGAAGTGATCGCGAAGGCGCAAGAGATCCGCAAGCGCGACATGGAGGTAATTTTGTTGTCCGACACATTATGGGAATTGTACGTGCGATTGTGAGTAACCCTTCTGCTTCCTGCAATTATGCTAGATTCAAGCGCTACAAGAGCAGTCTACGCGCTTTAAAATGGAGCTCGCTGTGCTGACAGAAGCAAACTCGGACCTGTCCACGACATGTGAAGAGCTCCGAGGGCAGATTGAAGCCAAACTGACTGAAATCAAGAGCCTTGGGCAAGCGCTGAGTGAAGCCGAAGCCAAGTGCAACATGCTCTCGGAGAGTGAGATTCGCTTGACCAGCTCCTTGGAGAGCGAAGTCGAGCTGGTTGTGAGTCTGCAAACCCAAGTGCAAGAATTGATGAAAACTATCGAAGAGGAAACGCGCTTGCGAAAAGAGCTCGAAGAACAGATCCAAACCAGCAAAAGCGAAATCAGTCAGAACCGGAAAGAAGTCCAGGAGCTTCAAGATGAAAACATTGCGCTTCAAAACAAACTGGAGAATGCAACAAAAAAAGCAGCGGAGCTGGAACGCGCATCCGCCATGTCGACTGCCTCGACATCATCATCAACTTCTGGAGATTTGTCAGTCACGGATACAGATTCGCATCGGCTGCTTCTTGAAATTCAGTCGCTTCGATCCAAGCTCAACTCGATTGGTGCTGAAAATATGCGACTGCGAAATCAAGAAGGGACATCTGCCGACTTCACACCGAATAAGAAAATCTCGGCGAACCTGCTGACAATCAACTACACTGGGGAACAACTCGCGCGCAAATACCTGGCTGAGCGCACTCGCAACGCGTCGCTGTTATCTCGACTCCAGACAGTGTGCGGCAACATCCAGGTGTTTTGCCGTGTCCGTCCCGTTATTTACGAAGAGCTGCAGAAATCGTGGGGAACTCGTCTTGCGGTGAACGTCATCAATCACTCGGACGTGGCTGTGATGGACATCAAGGCGGACCGTGTCTTTTCGAGTGGCGAGCGAACGATTGATGGCAACATTGATGCGCTGGCACTCGAGTCGCTTGAGAGTGGTGCGTCCTGGAAAGTGTTTACTTTTGATCGCATTCTTGGGCCAGAAGAGACCCAGAATGATGTGTTCCGCGAGGTCGAGCCAATCGCGCAATCTGTCGTCGAGGGGTTCAAAGCATGCATCTTCGCGTACGGCCAGACAGGATCTGGCAAGACGTACACGATGGAGGGAACAGAAAGTGATCCGGGTTTGAATTACCGAGTCGTGCGCCATATCTTCCAGTCTGTGCAGCTGAGAGGATCCATTTACAACCCGGATGAAGTTGCCAACGGCAATACTGTGAGGGACCCGACAGCAGAAGACGATGTTGACATGGCGGACGATTGCGAGGACGATGGGCATGCGCCGTGCTATCAAGTCCAAGTCGGTGTGCTCGAGATTTACAACGAGACGCTGCGCGATCTGATCAGCGTCGAGAACTCCAAATCACTGGAGATTCGCCACGACGGCGAGTCCGGAGACATTCACGTCTCGGACTTGACGATGGCAATGGTGTCGTCTCCAGAGCAGACGATCGACGTGCTTCGCAACGCGCAGACGAACCGAATCACGGGCCAGACGAACGTGCACGCTCGCAGCAGTCGCTCGCACTGCGTTGTGATTGTCCAGATCTCGACTGCGAACAAGAACGACGGCAGCAACGGCAATGAAGCAGCCGCGAACGACGAGTTGTGCGGCAAGCTCTACTTGGTCGATCTCGCCGGGTCGGAGCGAGTCAAGCACAGCAATGTGTCGGGCGAGATGCTTCGAGAAGCTGCGCACATCAACAAGTCGCTCTCGGCACTCGCTGACGTGATGGAGGCGCTCGACAAGAAGCTCCCGCACGTGCCGTACCGCAACTCGAAGCTGACCTTCTTGCTGCAAGACGTGCTCAACTCATCGTGCAAGACCGTGATGATTGTGAACGTCGGTCCGACGTACGAGACTGCGAACGAGTCGTCGCGGTCGCTGCAGCTGGCCGAGCGCGTGCGGCACATTGTCGTCGGACGCAACAGCATCGTGAAGAACAAGAAGGACATTTTGTCGGCGAAGAAAGCGTTCTCGGAGATCCAGACGCTGAAGCAGCAGCTGTCCATCTCGGCGCGCAAGTACAAGCAGGCGCAGCAGTCGCTCGTGGCGATGGTAAGTCGGTATCAGGGTGCTTTCGGGGGCGGGCTTAGACGCTTTTTTGACAAACGCCAACGTGCCGCTGCTTGTGTCGTAGAAACGGGACCAGAAAAACCAAACCGAGAAGCAGTCCGCGGCGCTGCAGAGTCGCATTAAGACCTCGGAATCGCAGAAGTCGACGTACAAGACGCAGAACGATGCGCTCAAGCGGCTCAACGACGAGCTCAACGAGCAGCTCAAGCACGAGCGAGACGCGCGGCAGCGGGAAGCGGACCAGCGCGAGGTCGCGCAGCGCATGCTGCGGCAGCTCAACGCCAAGAGTCGGGTGTCGTCGTCGCACCAGGAGTCCGTCGAGAGTCTGCTGAAAGACCGAGAGACCGAGATCAAGAAGCTGCGGCATCTGCTGACAGAGGCGCGACAGCGCAGCACGGCGTCACTCATTCCGCGTCTAGGGTCGCCCGCCGTGCTTTCCAAGCGAACCAACCAGAACGACGAGAACGAGAACCCGGTCTCTGTGCGACCGGCGAGAGCTCTGAGCACTGCTGCCGGCAGCAACTCCAGCAGCAGTAGTCAGCCGCTGCTGCGCAAGCGGAATTCGTCGAGTTTAGGCAGCACCCGACTGGGGACAAAGCCCCGCATGGAAGCCCCGCTTCCAGGGGAAAGCGCGACGACGACGGCGACGACTGTGACAGGAGACAGCAACAGCCCCATCGGTCCGAGAGCGCGACGGGCAACCTCGCTACGCGCCACCTCGACAGATTCGAGTGTCCGTGCTTGGAAATAATAAACGAATAATATCCTCTTCAAAATGGAAAGCGACCATCCCATCACCACTGCCACACATTTATATTTGAGCTGCTGGCATTAACTGCCGACATTGTCTACTTGACCTAAGTTTGAGGATTCGGGGCTGACGTCTCAATCAAGATTGCTGCGAGCCATTGGCTAATAAACTATTGAGGACTTTGCTCATCAACCCTTTCTCCTGTTTCAGGCACTCGAACGCGTGCAGGAAGTCGAACATGAGCTCCTCGCGGAGCTTCGTGGCTTCTTCGTCGTCGTCGATCGGCTCCGTGTCCATCGCGCCGCTCAACACCTCGAAGATTGCGGGCTTGATGATGTTCTCAAACGCTTCTTCGTCTTCGTCCAAAAATTCTTCTTCGCCACTCTCGCCCCCTGCTGCTGACTCTGTCACGTATGATTGATGGACGCTGTCATCGGCAGGCGTGGCGATAAAACCACCATGACCACCACTAGTTTCGTCATACGTTATCTCTGGAGTAGGCGCGAAGAACGTGCCACTCGAGACAGCTCGCAGGTCTGTCGTCGCCACCCCAGCCGAAGTGTTCATGGACGTGGACGAAATGCGGATCGTATTGAAGTCCCAACCGCTGTCGACAGACGTGGACTTGGCGCGCGCGTGCACTTTGCTGCGCTCAAATCGGTCGAACTCTTCTCCGCTGTTGTCCCCATAGCCTCCGTTACTATTCAAGTACTGATCCTGATGATCCTGATGTCCCAGTATGCCAGTGGTAGTACTAGTGCCATTCGAGAAAGAGTTCGACTGAGACGAAGAAGAAATGGAGGTGGAGGAGGAACTGTGGCCGTTTCCGTTCGTTGACACCGAGCTGCTGCTGAAGCTGCTGGTGTCACCAAACACGACTCGCTCTGCTTCATCCATACTCCTGTTGCTGCTCATGCCATTGCCGCTGCTCGCAAACTCATTCTCCACATCACGGTCTGACTCGATTTGGTTTCTCTCGAGCAGATCTGTGAGGTGCGAGACGTGGTTTGCCGATCGGATGAACGGATGCTCGAGCAGCTCCAGCGCGGTCGGTCGCTCAGATGGGGATTTCTTCAAGCACTTGGCCACAAAGTCCTTGAACTTTGGCGAGAAGTTGCCCTCGAGCACGGGCGGCTCGTTGCTCGGGATCATGAACAACACTTTCATCGGGTGGATGCTGCATCATACAACATAAAACCAACATTAAGTATCAAAACGTATTGGTATCACAAGTCCACATTGGTATCAGGAAACACCCCACACTTACTTTGCGAGAGGCGGCGCACCCTTGGCCATCTCGATCGCCGTGATGCCCAGCGACCAGATGTCGGCCTTCGAGTCGTACTCGGACTGCTGGATCACCTCCGGCGCCATCCAGAACGGCGTACCGACCACCGTCGTGCGCTTCGTGACCGTGTCTGTGAGTTGACCTGTGACTCCAAAGTCGGCGAGCTTCACGTGGCCGTCGCCACTGAGCAAGATGTTCGCTGCCTTGATGTCGCGGTGGATTTTCTTCTCCGAGTGCAAGTACGCGACACCGCGCAATAATTCATGGAGGATGATCGCAATGTACGCTTCTTCCAACGGACTGGAGAGCACGATGCACATGGTATTGACAATGACCTGGTTAGATGAGAGAGTATTCGTTCACAAGCATAGTAGGAATGCAGCAGCAGTGACTGTACCCAGAGTCCATGACGTCCAGCACGGAGCCCCCCGCGAGGTATTCCATGATAATCCTAACAGCATGATCAGAAAGAACACCACCACCACAATGAACATGTGAGCTTATTTCAGAGTCGGCTAAAGCAGCACAAGAACCAAAGCGGGTGCGTACCACAATTTCGTGCCTTGGATGAACGACCCGACGTACTTTGTCAGCTGCTCACACGCGCATTGCGACAGCACCGCGATTTCCTAATGAGGCATAGGAAAAGAACAGCACACAAGAAGATCAGAGCCACGATCGCAGCACATAAAAAGCAATCTGCGACAAGCACTATGCGCTCAATCGCTTTCGCACCTGCTGCACGTCGTCAATCTCGTCGCCTGCGCGCTCGAGGTCGATGATCTTGATGGCGCAGACCTCGTCGGTGCGTGTGTCGACGGCCTTGAACACCTCGCCGAACGCGCCCATGCCGATCTTCTCCTGCAACTCATAGTGCATATTCAGGTCCAAAGTGCCGCTCATGTCTGTTGTTGCTACTGTCGATGCTCTTTCTCACTTGTCTTGCTGCACTGCTTCCTATTTGCCTGCCCCTGTTCACGCTTCAAACACACAGGAAAGATCACAGACGCATCGTCAGCATCACGCACGTAGCAAGCCACATAGTGGCTCTTCAGGCGCGGCCACATGCACGCTCAGCTATGCCACAAGCGCTCGCCGCATTTTCGAGACCCACCTGCTAGCTCGTTCGCGTTGGTCGTTGGGTCTTCCTTTCTTCTTCAGAACTCAGAGGCTTTTTCTGTTGCGGCCGCGACCGACTCGGACTAAAACCTCAATCACTCTCTGATTGGACGGAATTCTGCTTCTACAACGTATTAATGGCTAAAATCAAGCACTGATCGCATATTGATTGGCTGAAAATAGACAAATGCATTTTTTACGTTTGACAAGCACCAATTTTTGTGAGCAGCTGGGTGTAATGTGCGTCAAGCGCCTGGTACTCGACCTCGAGGAACGCCTTGCGGCGCTCGGCGCTCGCCATGCCCTCGAGCTCCTCGGCGTGCAGCTTGAAGAGCCGCTTCTTGACCTCGAGCCGGTACTTCTTGAGCTGTTCCTCGTCGCTCTTGTCCACAAAGCGCAGCTTGAGCACTTCGTAGCACGTCTGCACCTGCTTGTGCGTGATCTTGAGCTTCTGCAAAAAGTGGGCATGTCATAATTGCATGGTCATTGGTCAGCATGATTGATACGATGGGAAGCCACAGCCACATGCAGTTGACACTTGGTATCAAAGACGCACCTCCTGCACGGCGTGAATGTCGCGCGCCTGCAGACTCGCAGTGCCCTGCGCTGGTGCCTCGACACTTTCAGATGGCGGCAGCGAGAAGAAATTCTGCTTGAGACAATTCTTCACATCGACCAAGTTGCGCAGCTGGTCGAGCGAGTATCACCACAAATTTTCAGCAACGAGATGCGGCTAGATCAGGTCACTTCATGGGATTTGATACTTAAACACCAAAACCTGACGAGCACTTTGCTTCCATGATTTCTTACCTGTGCGAATGCTGGTACCGGGTCTTCAACAGTGAGCTCATACACTTTGTCGTTCGCGACTGCGCGCTGCGAGATGCACTGCACGAGGTGCTCGCCGTGGCCCTGGCGCTGGTGCGTTGGGAAGATCAGTACTTGGCAAATACGGTGCGTCTCGTTCATTTGCGTCTCCGACTTGTTACTGGTGGGAATACCCGCACTGTACCCCTTGCGACCGAGCGGGTTGATGAACTTGAACAGCGTGATGTACCCCACGGGCGAGAAGCTTCCATTGCCAGGCTCCGAGCGCTCGTACGTCAAGTAAACGACCCAGCGCGGATCCGCGACGTCAATCCCATCGGCCCCTATTGTCAACAAACAACGATCAAAAGCATCAGAAATTGCACTCACACAGCACCGAAGCAAACAACCAACACAGCTGACCTTCGATGAACCAGAGCGCCATTGTCTGCATGCTCGCGTGCAGCTTTTGTGCTGCGTCGTTGCCATCGAGCGATACTTCGTAGATCTCAAAGTGGCGCTCGTTGTCGTCAATTCGCTTTGAATAAGAGTTTACGAGCTGACCCTGTGGCGTGAACTGTTGCTCTGCATTGCGCAAGTTTTCGTCAAATGCCGCTCTGTCCTGGGTGAACCCTTTCGGCAGCGACGATGAGATCTTTGCGAGGATGTCGTCTGCGCTTTAGTTATTCGAACAGGCGAACATTACACATGCATCAGCATTGCACGTACACAATTAGGTGTGAGCAGAGGCCAGATATCCCATGGCTATCGAAAACAAAGAATAGCGTCCATTGCACATGAAACTCATACCTCGACTCTTGCTCCTTGTACTTCACGCCCACGAACGCGCTAAAGTCGTACGCGTTGAAGAACACAGAGATCTCCAGTCCATCATACCCTTGGATCGTCTCGTCCGTGCCGAACGCGTGATACGTGAAGCGCGGCGGGAAACACTCGAGCTCTCGCTGCTTTCCTTCTTCATCTGCCCCCACTTGTGCACTGCGAGCAACTGAGCAATGAATGCAGAGAGAGAGAGAGAGAGAGAGAGAGAGAGAGAGAGAGAGGTGCGAATAAAGTGTGTGTCAATGGATGGATTGATCCCATGTCACCGTGTATATAAAACAAAGGAATCATGCGGTGAACCGTACCGATCGCTAGCTGCGTCACATCGTTTGAGGATACGATGGTGCTGAAGCGCACGCGCTTTGCTGCGGGCGCGTCGGCATCTTGGTCTGGATCGCGCAGGTGCTCTTGCTCCCCATCTTCAATTGGCGTCATTTTTTTGCCTGCCTATGAATGCATGACATCGCTTCCTGGTTTTGTTCATATTCAGTCTAAATAGCGTGTCCCACGTAAATTATGGTATAATTTTATGTTTGCCACATGTATTTAGGCACGTGTGATGTGAACCATCCACTGTGTTTGTTGGTACTGTGCTGTTGACCTGAAGGGTCAAGCCACAGCTCCTCCCTGCTGCTCTCTGTGAAGCGTCAGTTGCAGATTTCGAGAGCGAACACGAAGAGCCGAACTTGTCCAGAGCGCAGACCTAGTTGCACCTCATGCGGACGGCAGCTTCGTGGCCGTTGAGTGCTCGCACTGTTTGTCGGCTGCTACGGAGAGCTGGAGCACGACGGTGCGCTACTGTGTGTGTGTCGTGCGTGCTTGTGTGTGTGTGTGTTTGGATCCAATGCACATCTTTATGTGTATGTGTGAACAAGAGAGAGGAACCATTACGGTTTGCTCTCCCCGTGGAATTATATTGTCGCTCGCCACCATTGCCTTGGGCTTGCGTCAGTCGTACTACGGGATAACAGATGATCACGATCATGGCGAATCTAAACCAAGCACGAATTTATTAGTATTTGTGCCTTGACCTGTCTCAGCGCTACATCCAATTCAAAACCAAGTAGAGTAGCTTTATGTATGCACGTGCAACGCGACAACGTTGACTACGTAGAAAGCCAATGCTGCGAATAGGAGGGAAGCAATGCAAGCAGCATTTTCATGCATGTGCTTGGCATGTGGCTTCCATGGCGATGGTGGTGCCGCCACTTGCGAACTTAGCCCAAAATGGTCGATGCGAACTTACCTAGAGCGTCAGATCAAACTGGCCAATCAGAACGCAAACAGCTGCACCACATCAAAAACGTTTCACCCTGCCCCGTCGCTTCCCACCTGTTTCTAATCAAACCCCACTTAAATACGACCCAATTCGTCCTCGTTTCAGTATGCTTGAATTAGGTTCGCAGTGGATTCTCGACAAAGTTCGATTTTTTTAAAGGCAGTCACTGTTTGTTCGAGAGAGTGATGGTGGCACACCCATGCACGTCCAGTCCATGCGTCGCACCCCTAATGCGCACACTGCTCAATGCGCGCACTCTCTGTCTATTGATCCCTCTTACAGGCACGCGTACATTGGTATTTAACGAGACGAGATCTTGTGTGAGAGAGCGCCATGGGCATGATATGCGTCAACCGGTTCGAGGCCGCGGGAGACGCTGATACAAAGGGCGAGCCGCGCTGCATCGCGACCTGGGCTCACACGCAGGATCAAGTGATCTACGCAGTGTACATGCTTGCGGGTGTGCTACTCTGCGCGTCTGTGTGGACGATCGTGTCGCGGCGCCAGCGGGGCAAGCTGAAGAATGGGGAGATCGGCTTCTCGCTGAGCTACCGGCGATGGGCACGCACGTCGCGCACTGCAGCGATCATTGTAAGTGTGCGCGCTATTTCATTCTCGAAATCGATGTGCATCGTTGCGAATGTTTACTCTTGTTACTGTGCTATGCTGTGATGCGGAATCGCTTATGCTGTAACCAGAATCGACCGGTGCAGCTGATCGTCTCGTTCTTCATCCTGGGCATCACTGCAGCGCGCTGCTCATCGTACGAAGTATCCGAATTCCGCTATTACATGGTCACAGCGCTCTACGCGATCGCGTTGGTCGACGACGTTGTGCGGTTTCTCGCGTCGCGCTACAAGATCCTCTACTGCTTCTCGCCGCTCACGCTGCTCGAGATCCTGAGCATCGCGTCCCACTTTGAAGTCGCCTTTGGTCCCACGAAGATGGTGAACGGCGTCGTGAGTCGCACGTGGCTCGACTTCTCCATCATGCGACCAGTGTTCATTCTCCAGAGCTACTTGGAGATGGAGACACAGATCCCGCGGTCGACGAAAGGCTGGATGATGGTGCGCCTGGGCATCAAGATCTTCCTCATGATCGCAGTCGGCGCGTCGGTCATGTTCTTCCTCGAGACGCTGGGCGAGATGCCGTTCTTTCTCGACAACGGCTTCGCGCATCTCTACAGCTGTGACGACGGCAGTGTCACGCGGAACCAGAGCTCGCAGTGCCAGTCCGAGACGTGGTCGATCATGTTCTCCTTTTACTTCACCGTCGTGGTACGTAAAACATTTGCGATGGTGATCACCCCATAGTGCATGTCGAATCTATGGTCGTTGATCATTTTGTGTGTTTGACGTTGCCAACGTAGACGCTTGGTACCGTCGGGTATGGTGACAACGCGCCAAAGACTGTGCTCAGTCGCCTTCTTGCGATCATGTTCATCGTTATGGGCATCATCCTGTTTTCCATGGAAATCGAAAACCTCATCAACCTGTACAAGCTCCGCCAAATCGGTAACCCGCCGTACAAGCCAAAGCCAGATGCAAAGCACGTGCTAGTGATGGGGAACCCGTCGTTTGCTCAGCTCTCGGCTATTCTTCGGGAACTGTTCCACGAAGACCACACGTCGGATCTCGACAGCGACCAGCTCCACGCTGTTGTGCTGGGTGACCGCAAGTCGAAATACACCAAGGGTTTGATCGCCAAGCTGAAAGCAGACCCGATTTTCACCGCGCGAGTCACGTACGTTGCTGGAAACCCCACGCGCACAGAAGATCTTGATCGTTCGCTTGCTCGAGACGCAGAAGCGATCTTTGTGTTCCCGAACAAACTGTCGGATGACCCAGCGAATGAAGATGCAATGAACATCATGCGCGTTCTCGCAGCCAAGCGATACTGCGGGTGTGTGTACTGCTCTGTGAATGCTTAACTCAGCTCACTTGGTTTCTAACCTTGTGCTGGTCTCTTTTGATCTTGTTTTGTATTGCATAGACCCTCCAAGCGTTTCCTGGTTATGGTACTAAAGGCGGAGAGTGCGCGTCATATGCTCGCAGCAGGCGTGAATCGAGACGATGTGATCTGTGAGAATGTCATCAAAATGGGAACCCTGGCACAAAGTTCTATCTCCCGCGGGGTTTCGACGATGCTTGCGAATCTGTCCAGCAGTCTTTCTATTGACAACAAAGCGCACGAAGAAGCGACAAAACCTTTCATGTCGCTCAAGGCGAAAGAGAAACGAGGGATCTCGGATCTTCCAGTTCCAAGATTTAGCGAGGAACAACATCAACCAGGTGGGAGCAATGGCTCGATGAAGTCCAAGTCATGGCTGAAAGAGTACTACGAGGGAGCATCGAAAGAGATGTATCTCATCCATCTCTCAAAGAAATACGCCGGCATGACATTCGCGAGCGCGTCGTCGCAGATCTTTCGAGAGACATCTGGGGATGTGGTGCTGATCGCTGTCGAGGTCGTGTTCTCATCGAACGACTCACCCGAATCGATGTTCACGAGCGAGTCCCGCGTGCTTTTGAATCCAGGACAGAGTCTCATTGTGACCGAATGGATGCAGTGCTACGTGATCGCTGACGACCTCACACACGTCTTCGAGTACGGCATTTGCCCAACCGATGTTGGGCATGAGGAGCAAAGTCGCCGAAGCGGCATACCGACAGTATTGAATCCACTAGCCGACACGTTTCTCGCGAACTATCAAGATCCTGAAACCAACAATGGAAACGATAACGAAATGAGAAGCCTGACAGCGTACGCGCATCTGTCAACACCGCACTATTCACCTGGGCTCGATAAGAGAAATGCGCAATCGACAATTAGGAAACGTCAAAACATTGTAAGTCTCCGTCATAATTGGATTTTGAAGTGCGAGCGATGCGTGAAATTTGTTCTGACAATGTTTTTCCTGCCTTATTTCTCTAGCACTCGGCGGTGAGCATCGAGTCTGTTATGCTGGTACGTTGCGCTTTGTGATGTTCGATTGACCGATAGAGCCTCCAAGCAGTCTCACGCTTGTGTCTTTTATTTTGTCTCTCTGTAAACAGGATTACTCATTGCAAACTGTGGCTCTCAACTTCAGACATGCAAATCGAGCGCACACTGCTGGGAACCCGTACGAGAACTCAATGGCGGGCCTCGAGTTCCTCGTGCCTCCACGGTCGTCAATAAGGCTCTCGGTTTCTTCAGATATCACTTCGACCTTGGATTCCCCACCACTCAGTGTGCTCTTGAACCCGCAACACATTGTGGTATGCAGTTTCCTGGGCGAAGACTCGCTTGCTAGTCTGCAGTGGCTGATCATCCCGCTGAGAGCTGCTTACGCGAAGTACCACCCGCCGATCACGATCATCGACGCTGCTGAGCCGTCTCCGATCTTCATGCAAACATTGTCAGCGTTTACTGACGTTGTAAGTATCGTTTGTTTATTCGTGGCCTGACAGCTTCTGTTTGATATGCCCACTGATTACCTCAATGTTCTTGTGCATCCACAGTATTACATTCGAGGAAGTCCGTTGATTTACAGTGAGTTGCAGCGTGCAGGTGCGAAAGCTGCCGCTGCGGTGATCGTTCTCGGGAAACGCACGAGCTCAGAAACCCTGACGTCATCTTCTGGAGAAGCTGACGTCGACCTTGAGTCGAGTATTGTCGATGCAGAAGCCATTTTCACAACGATGCTGGTCGAGCTGAAAATGGATTTTTCCAAGATCTTCACCATCACAGAGCTTTCCGACGAGTCCAATTCCAAGTTCATGGGCATGTCATTTCAGAAAGAGAACTCCACAGCACAAAGTGCATCATTCCGAGATGAGAACGATACTGAAAACTCACGAATGGCGATTGGCGATGGCGATTCCGAGCACTTTTGGAACTACATTCTGCTCAACGACACGCCTCAGCAGAAGTCCGAGAAAGCGATCTTTGGGATCCCGCTCTACATGTCTGGTCGTCTGCTCCATCCAGAGCTGTGCGAGAACATGGTTGTGCAGGTAAAGATGTGCACCCTCCCATTACCTCGTCGTTGCCATTCATTGAAAATGCTGAGCTAACCATTTGACATCTTTTCCTACAGACTTTTTACAATCCGTCCATCCACAAAATCGTTCGCCAGCTTGTTGGTGGACCTCGCTGCACCGGTGTGATCTTCTCGTTTGCCGTCCCACGCCATCTGCGGGTACGTTATCTTGTTGTCGTTGCTGGCAAGTTGATGACGATCTTTTCGTATTGAAATGTGAGATCTTAACTGACTGGTGCTTACATCGTGATTTTGGTAGAATGGATGTACGTACGGAGTTCTCTTTGATGTGGTTGCAAGTGGCTCCTACTCTGGCACATGCATCGGCGTTTACAGAAACTCGACCCAGTCACTCGGCTCTGGTCATCAAGTCGAGCTGCCGATTGTGATCACGACCCCACATGGCGAGTTCGAGGTCGCCGCAGACGACAAGGTCTTCGTGCTCATCGGGGTCCACACGCTCGATCGCGCAGCGTCAAAGTTACAAGCGTTCTACCGGAAGCGAAAAGAGCTTAAAAAAACGCACAAAGCACCAGTTGCGCATGGAGCTGGTAATGCGGGTTCATTTTCGCGCTCATCGATCTTGAAGTACCTCGGCGGACTGTAGTAGCCGTTCCATTCCAAGCCAACTCCGTCGTCAAGAACGGCTCCTAGCAGAAAATGTCTCTCCGCACAGGAGTCGAGCTCGTCGTTCAAGAGCTGCTTTGTATAGAGAACTCATATGATGATGACTATGACGAAGAGCAGATACAAATGCAATGCGTCTATTAAGTCGTAAGTGAAGAAAGCCTAAGTATGCGTGTGAACTACTTTCGCCCGCGTAGCTTCTGCTTCTTCTGGTGTCCAAACTTGCCTGGGGGCTGCGGCGGGCGCTTGCGCTTCTCGTTCGTCTGCAAGCTCTTGCTCGCTGGCGCGTGCTTGCCTCCCGCGTGCTTGTCGGCTCCTTTCGCGCCAGCAGCCTTGTCAGCCTTGTCGGCGGCACCGGCAGCAACATCGGCGCTGACGACAATGTGCTTCTGCTTGTTGTTCGCTTTCTTCTTCTTGTGCTTGGAGTTGGCGTCCAGTCGGTCCTGGATCGTCGGCGACAGCAGCAGGTACATCTTCTTGAGTATGTCCGGCGTCACAGGCAACAGCGGAGCGAGGTCTTCTTCTGGCTTAGAGGTCTCAGTCTCCTCCGCAGCCACCTCCACCTTGCGACTCTCAGGCACAAACACAAACGTCTGCGAGTCCCAGATCGGGAACGAGCCCTTCGAGAGCACTTTCTTGTTCGAGTAGCCTGGGTACAGGCAGCGGTCGAAGATTACGGAGCGCACGTGGCGCAGCGTGCTCTTCTCCGCGATGCTTTCAATGCCCCACTGTCCGAAAGGCGGCTTGGTCTTGTGCGTCACGTGCACTTCGCCGGTCGCAGTGAGCATCTCGCCGACGTGCACGAAGAAATCCGCGAGCAGCTGCTTGTTGGCCTCCATCTCCTGGTTCTGACCATCTTCACCGCGTGGTGCGCGCACGCAGGGGAAGTTCCAGATAATGCGGTCGAACTTGCCGAGCGCCTGCATTTGCGCAGCGCTCGTCGCGTCGATCTCGTGGTGCACCTGCACGTGCGTGGGCATCGCCTGGAGCTCGCTGAGGATGCGCTCGCCATCTGGGTACGTCTCCACAATGGTCTCTCTGCTCTCATGCGACGTGGCCACGAGCTCCACTCGCGTCTGCTCATCCACAGCGACCGGCTTGAACGCGTTCGCGATCGCTAGCGAGTACGAGAAATTGCCGTCACCGACTGTGAGGATGCGCTTCACCTGCTTTGCGTCATAGAGACCGATGCTCGTGCTGCTGTTGTCGTCGCCTTCTGTTGCTGGCGCTGGTGATGATGCATCATCCTTCTCATCGTCTTCTTTCGTTGGCTTTGTCATGCGAGGACAGAGCTCTGGACGCACATTCGGCAGCAGTCCAGGACGTCCGTAGAGCACGATCTTGTAGCAGCACACGCGGCAGCGGTGCTGCTCAGCGCATTTCAGCGTTGCTTCGTGCACAAAAAGCTTCTCGGTGCTGCGCGTGCGCTGCTCGCTCTCCACAGACACCACCACAGCGGGCACAGCGTGCAGTGCAGAGCGGGCGCCAGCTCGTCCTCGTCCCTTGGTGCGCGCCATTGCTGATTAATTGCTTCCTTCCAATAGAGATGAGATGACAGGCAACTTTGGATTGAACAGCTCTTTGATATTCGGCGTCGTTACGCGCCACCAATGGGTTGGCCTAGTTTAAAGGTTCAATTGATGCCCGTACAATTAGGATATGGCCTGCTTTCACTGTGCAGAAAGAAGACCAAAGAACAGCATCAGTATATGTGTCCCTAGTTTAATGTTTTAAAGCGTCACATAATATTAGGATATGTCCTGCTTTGGGAATGATGGATAAACTGACGATGATGGCCATGTTCGTCTTACGCACGCCTAACAAAATCGGCCAAAGAGAGACGAGATGCTGGCGAAGCGCGCGCTTCTCCGGCCGCACGCGATGCTGCGGATATGCAGGCGGCAACAGCAGCACGCGCGTCCACTGATTCTATTGGGTGCAGAGTGTAGCCATGCGATGCAGCACGAGAGCGCTCCGCAAGCGGTGTGGATCAGCAAGCGCTGTTTCTCCAGCGGCGTGGACGCGTTCATGGAATTCGAGCGCGAAATGGCCATGAAGCGTATGCAAAACCAGGTTAGTAGTGATGCGCACAAGGCGGTAGGATTGCATGCATATTCTGAATATGTGTGTACGTGCATGTCTGGCAGTCACGGGCGACTCGGGTGAAGCGAGCTACACCGCTGAGTCCGCCAGAGAAGCCCAAAGACGACGAGTGCTGCAAGCTCGACTGTCCCAATTGCGTTCTTCTGGTCTACCAGGTCTGGCCCGTTCACTTTGTGCTCTCAATCAAGGTATAACGATATAGCATCCTCCTAACGTTGCGTATTGTGATGTGCTGCGAGGCAACAGGAGAAGCTGCTCGAGTACGAGCTGAGCCTCCTTCAGGACCAAGAGGCCAACGACGCTCCAGCGCAAAAACCAGAGAAGCCCGAGCCCAAGTACACCCTCACGTACCTCGACAAGGCCGAGCCGTCGCCTGCCCAGCAAGCGCTTCTGAGCGAGAACGAGCTCTCAGTCTTTCCAATCGCTGCAAACGCAATGATCAGCTCGCCGCACCGCACCAAGGACGACTGGTGGCGATCGGTGCGGCACATTGACCTGTACGTGGGCGAGCACCAGAAGAGCTATGTGGGCGAGAACGCGTCCAACATCGCGGTGTTTGTACCGAATGATGCGTCCGCTGTCGACCGCATGATCGCGCACCTGCACGTGGACCCGGGTCTGGTTTTCACAGCCGAGCCAATCGTGAAAGAGGCGAACAGCGATGGTGGGGAGTTGGCCACCAAGCAACAGCAGGAGCACACTGTCCAGCGGCCGTTTGAGAAGATTGGCTCGGTCCGAGATGCGGTCACGTGGTCCTTCGACCTCATTGCGACACCGCGCGCGAGCTTCTTCAAAGCGCTCGCAGCGTATGCAACCGACGAGGATGACGTCCGCGCGCTCAACATGCCAAACGCAGCAGAAGCGGTCAAAGAAGAGCGGTGCGTAACCTCCACCCAACCACTCGCTCATTTTATGAGTTTGTAGCTGTGCCCTCATTATCATTTCGCTCCTTGATTCCAGTTTAAAAGGCTCACTTTTGTCTGGAATGACGGTTATCACTCATCGTCTTCTCCTCATCTGTTTGTAGAGATGCTCGAGGTCAAGACCAAACTACACTGACGGTCGCGGATCTCTTTGATCGCTTTCCGTCGCTCCGTCTCAGCTTTGCGGAGTTCTTCCAGATTGCACCGCGGAACGCGCCTCGGTACTACACGGTCTCGTCTTCGCGCCGCTTTTCGCCCGACACGGTCTCGCTCACGCTCGGACTCAAGAAGCTCGAGTCGCAGCCCGTGCCACGCTGCTCGAGCTACTTGGCGGCGCTGCAGCCCGGAAAAGACGCGATCCGCGCGTCGTTCTTTCACTCTTCCTTCGTGTTCCCCAGCGAGGACAGACGCCCGATCCTGCTCGTCAGCGCAGGCACGGGCGTTGCGCCTTTCCGAGCGTTTCTCCAGGATTTGGAGCACGAGCGCGAGGAAGAACAGCTCTTGTCATCCATCGAGAGGCATGGATTACCAGCACAACCAGCAGCTGTAGAGAACAATGGTATGACGCATCGCAACGCGTACCTCTTTTACGGCTGCCGGTCGCCCGACGTGGATTTCCTCTACAGCGACGAGATCCGCCAGGCGCACGAGCGGAAGGTGCTCGACCAGCTCCACGTCGAGTTCTCGAGCGTCCAGGGCCAACCAAAGCGCGTACGTGTGTTTTCTTTTTTGTGTTTGTGCAAACTGCCTGTCTGTTGCGATGTTGGATCTTGAAGTTGGAGACTGACCATTGACCTTGTATCTAATCAAATGCAACACACAGTACGTGCAAGACGCTCTGGCGGAGCAGAGTGCGCTCGTGGCGGACCACTTGGTGAACCAGCACGGGTACGTGTTCGTGTGCGGCAGCCTCGCCATGGGCCGCGCCGTGAAGCACGAGATCGTGCGTGCGCTGCTGGCGCACAGCGAGACCTCGAAGGTCGTGACCGAGAGCGCGGCGAAGGCGCTCGTGACGCAGTGGCTCGAGAGCGGACAGGTCGTGACCGAGCTCTGGTGAGTGAGGGAGTGTGAGCGAATGAGCGAGTGAGTAATCCACAAACGCGCACGCGGTTAATAGAATAGAGACATAGAGTTCCGGACATTTTCTTATCATGATGGCGATTGTGCAACATGTATGAGACGGGCGGCGCGCCTCGCAAATAATGAAGTTTACGGTACGCTTTTTGTATCTTTTTGTTGGCCGTGAGATCAAAATGATCCAGTCAGGTCAGTGGTGAGAGGGGGAGGGAGCCATGGAATAACATACATGTGTGGTGACTCAGAGTGAATGACGGACGGACTGGCTGAGCGAAGGGTTCATTTTGATCTCATGTTGATGGCTCAAGAGGGAGAGAATGGAAAGCGCGCCTGCCTCACCAGCAGCTTCAAAGGACCCAATGGAAGGCGATCATCAACGAGGGAGGGAGGTTGCTGCTGCCTGCACATGCGCGTGTCTTCAGTTGTCGTCATTTCTTTTTTTTCTTTCTTTGGCTCACGTATTTGCCAGCAGTGTGCTTCGTCTCAAACTCAGCAAAGGCTTACTTTTTGAGCAGGGACGGCGGAAGTCCAAACGACAGACTCACTGCAAGGGGTCTGGCAGTTAAAAATGCCAAATACGGGTACTGAGTTGGCACATTCCGATAGAGACTCTTAGTACCCGGTACTGTCGACAAGAGAAAAAGCCAGCGCGCGAAAAAGCAAAACGAAAAACCGATCTCTGCTGACCACTTTACCTACTCCCATTGCGCAACGCTTGCCTTCCTTTTACAGTTATAGTTTGTATTCAACAATAGAATTAGTGTCCCCTGATTGCGCTACTTTCTGATCGCTTCCCGTGCATGGCTGAGTTGGGGAGCCCCTCGCAGCCGCAAACGCAGTGCTCCTGTCTCAACACCCGAGGTTTTTTCATTTTCTTCCGAGGTTTTGCATGCCCATGTTGAGCGGGGGCGCTCTTCTTCGTGTGTCGTGTCCACCGTTATTCATTCTTTCTGAGCAGAGCAACAAAGCAGGGAAAGCGAGCGGCAGACAGCGGAAGAGGAAGAGCGCGTGGTGGTACATTCGCCTATTTTCGTGCACTACCGCAAGCAGCAAAAGCAAACGAGTGAGCGCTCACTCGGCGCACGCACTTCGCACTTCGCAATTCGCCTCAAAGGACGAACGTTGATTGCCACATAGAAACACAGAGAATGCTCGCGACGGACACGACCATGTCGCTCGGCGAGAACAGAGCAGAAGGAGAACAGCAGCAGACGCCGCCGCGCAGACACCACGGGAAGCGTCTGCGGCGGTGCCTCGGGCTGCTCCACGACAAGGAAGACAGCGGTGCGCGTACCCAGAACAAGCATGCGAACAAGAACGAGTGCAGTGGAGCGCGACGGGGAACGGATGGAAGTCAGGAGCAGAATAGCAACAGCGACGCGAGCGGCGACAGCAGCTTCTCATCGACAAATGTGGAAGAAGAGGAGGACGACGGATGCAGACTCACGCAGGCGGAGCTCATGGTGCTCGACTCGCCAACGATCATGCACTCGCTCTCGGATACCGAAGTGATGGGCGGAGGTGCGATGTCGCCCGCGATGATGAACGTGCGCTCGGGAATTCAGCGCCGACGCTCGACCAACTCGGTTGACTCTTCACAGAGCAGCGAGAAGTCGGCCTACTCGTCGAAGCGGAAGGGCGTCAAGTACGGCCGCGACGGGACCGTGGTGTGCTGCCGCTTCTGCGATATCCTGCGCGCGCGGGACGAGGATTTCCTGTACGAGGACGAGCTGATCACAGTGTTCCGCCCACTCTCGCCAGTTGTGGGCTCCCACATCCTCGTTGTGCCACGCTGCCACATCCGCAACGTGAACATGCTCACGAAGGACCACTTGATGCTGCTGAGTCGGATGAAGGAAGTCGCGGCGACGGTGCTGCAGCAGATGCCGCAGTCGACCAACAGTAGCAGCTTGCCCCGCAGCAGCTCCCAGGAGATGAACGTTAACGCCAACGCCAACAGCATCCCGAACACTCAACACGACGCGAACTACAAGTTTGCGTTCCACACCCCTCCGTTCAATAGCATCGACCACGTGCACATGCACGCGTTCCGCCGCAACGAGGGCCACTTTGGCTGCTTTGGCGCCATCAAGTACCGCACGGAGACCTGGTGGTGTCGCTCGTTCGAGCAGGTGATCACGCGCCTCGGCGTGAGCTCCGGCAAGCGCCATCGCCGTCACCACCACCACCAGCACCACCACCACCACCAGAACAACTCAAACAGCTGCACGACGAGTGAAAGAACGCACAGCCTGTCCTCTTAAGCCCAGTAGAATGGAAACCTATTTATTTCCCTAATTATCGTAATCTAATCGCCGTTCTTCAAAAGACGAGAGAACCAACCCAAACGCACCAATATTCCTTCTTCTTACATTTTATTAGCTGGTGGAGTATGAAATGGTGCCAAATCTCCAAGATTCATCAATTCGCAAAGCTTCTTATTAGGACAGCGCACTAGCGACCGCACTCATCACGCCGGCGAGAACCAGACTCGACGCCCTCAGGAAGAGAAGACTGTTGCCACTGCTGGTCGGCGCGGGCGTGGGGGACGACGTGGCTTTCGGGGTCTCGTCCACGGGTCCGTCCTGTCCGCTCGTGCCGTTGATCACGAGCTTCTCGTAGGGCTTGTTGAGCTTGCCGCCGACGCTGAAGAGCCCGAAGTACGCCTCGACCGTGTCGATGTTGTTCTCCACCTCCTTGCGGTACGGTGTGTCGAACCCACTGAAGTAGTAGTACATCCACTTGTTGCGCTCGGCCAGCAGGAAGAAATCGCTCAGGTATTTCTGTAGCAGGGTCAAGAGCAAATGCGTTAGCACAGTCAACAACAAGCCTCACGTATCCCACACCACAGCAACAATTTTTTCATAAGCCCACCGCTGCGTTGTCCGAGCTCGCCTTGGACGCGCGGTGGTCACTCCCGCCGTACGCCCAGCCTGTCTCCGTGATCACAAACTGCTTGCTGCCCGCAGTCTCTAAGTACGGCGCGATACTCTCGTTCAGGTTCTTCATCGAGTCGTTGATCCCGACCTTGCCCCAGAACGGGAAAATGTTGAACGACACGATGTCCACGGCGTTGATTACTTCCGGGTTATCCATCAACTCGCCGAGCGTGTCGGTGATCGAGAGCGGGATACTGCTCAGGTTGTTGGCGGTGAAGAGCTCCTTGACTTTGTTCATGTTGGCGATGAGCTCCTTGGGCGTCGAGTCGTTGCGGTAGAGCGCCTCGCTGCCGACATTCACGCCGACGACCTGCGTACTGTCGATCACGCCTTCGCCCACGAGAGCGGTGAGCGTCTTGAGCTCCTTGTCGAAGACCTTGGTCGTGTTGCCCACCCAGACGCCCATCCAGACGCTCAGGTTGTACTGCTTGGCGTACCTGAGGATCGGCCGCACGTTGCAGTCCGAGACCGAGTAGATGCGCACGCGCGGCGTGACCGTGGCCAGCAGCTTGAGCTCCTTGCTGATCAAGGCCGACGACTTGCAGCGGTTCGTGTCCCAGTCCGGCCCCTGTCGGAAGTCGTAGTTCACGCCCTTGAGCTTGAGGTTGAGTGCACTGGCCTCGCGAGAGAGCAAGGCGACGCAGCAAACGGCGAGCGCGAGCACCGCGTAGAGCCACGAGCGCACAGCGCACGTTGACGAGCGCGTCATTATGGCCGTGGAGATAGAGACGGAGGGACGCCGACAGCAGGCGTTAATGGCGACAAGAGAGCCACTGGGTTTCTTGTGGGAAAACACTGCGAATGAATGGCTTCGTTGATGGCCATGCGGTCATCAGCCTTTGCGGCTTGCTTTATTGAGGTGATGATGGGGCATTTCATTCGCACAAAGCCAATCCAGAGTGGGCTTCTTGGGTTCAGGCCAAACTTCAACTGAATGCTCTGATTAAGTTTTGCTTGAATGTAGGATATGAAAGAAATGCGTTGGATTGGATTACCCTCGTTACTTTAGCGAGGAAACCCAGTAAAGTCGGGAGAAACATCTCCCGACATCATTATTAAAATAATGACTCATTAAAATGACTCCATATTCATGTCTCATTATAATGAGGCGTGAGAATCTGCCTCAAATTGTTGGTGATGATAGGATGTTATGTGTCATTTCATTCCAGACCAGACCACTCTTGCCATCTGCAGCTAGCTCGCCTGTGTTATTTAATAGTCGCTGAGCTTCGCTCATCGAAGGCCAATGGCAGACATATGTAGCTTGCAAAGTGCCGCAAAGTTCAGTGTGATTTCGTCAATCCTATTATTTCATGCCCCACGCTTCAAAGTACACAGTAAAGTATAGCTGGATAACCTGTTGTTTTACTGCTATAATAATTTGGCTTTGATTCTTAAGAAATATGAAGCCCCCAGGAATAAGTGTTAAGGCTCAGCTCGGCTCGAACAAATTGCTGACCTGCTAGAAACGGCTCGCTCGGCTTGACCCAGAAAATGCCGAGTCCAGCTGAGATTTGCGTGAAAAAGCTCGGAACCGTTTTTAACCAATCACGTAAATAGAGATAAAATAGGACTGGAACATTCAGGACAGGTTGAAGTCGTGCCGTGAGAAGGTGCCTTGAGCGGAGTCAAGTGGCTGCACCCTTCCTTTGTGTTGGCGACGCCGCCGGGATGTGGCATTAACCAACGAACTTGGTGAAGATGAGCAACTACGTGCTGTACCTACACACGATCACGCACGACTACGAGCGCGCACGACCGCTCTATGGACGGTTGATGCGCATGATGGCGCAGCGCGGCCCTGACGTACCATTCATCCTGCTCTCGTACGGTTTGTTCCTATACGTGACCCAGGGAGAGGCCTCAGGGCTCGTCGAAGAGATGATCCTACGCGGCAAGCTCGAGGACTCACAACTGATCAAGTACTGGATGACGTTCCTGAGCTTTTTCCACCAGGCGATGGTGCAGAACCTGCTCGACGCTGAGAGCAACCTCAATTACGCGGCGTGCGTCCAGTGGCTCTACGAGCACTACGACGAAGGCACAAAGTACTTGCGTGCGATCGCGGCGAACCCGCACAAGAAAGGGTCGATGGAGCTCTTCCAGGAAATGGTACACCGGAAGGGCCAGGTTGACAAACTCAAGCTCAGGAGTACAAAGTGCTGTAGCTCTTGGCGTAACTCTTGGACGAGCGCGGTCTCTCCGCGCATCGCTTTCTCCGTGTCGATGTTCACGCCATCTGCATAATTGTTCACAACGCGCCCATACGTTTCCTATGCATTGTCAGCGATCGATATTGAGTCAGCAATATTTTCTCGCCTCCAATCATAATCCACTCGTTGTGTGCTCTGCCTGGATCCAATGCTTCCGTAACAACCCTGCCGAATACAACGAACTAACTGGCACGCACCAAGCCAAAGTCGCAGGCTGTGGCTCTTCAAGTAGCCAGCTGTCTGTCTGCCTGACTGCGGCTCCTTCTCGTGTGCTTGCTACTGTAAACAAGTGCAGGACTGGATCAACAGCATCACCGCGTCCTGCATCGACGACCTGCGACGACTCTCTCCGGTACGTGCGTGCGTGGGGGCGTTCGTTCTTGGTCGAGCCTAGCTAGGATGCAATGGGTTGTGCGGCTTCTTGTGCTAATTAATCCAGCTCATTGAGATCTCTCTCTCAGTATTTCAAGTACATCGTCACGTGCTTCGTCCACCAGAGCAAGGGAACCGGGCTCGAGTTCCACAGGTACGGTACTCTCTAGTTGACTCTGGACGGAGAGAGGGCTTTGAGAAATGGTGGGGCACACAACTCGCCTCCATTCTGGCTCACGTATCTAATGTACAGTGGGGCGTCTTGGGACGAGAAAGCCGATGGTGAGATGCTCTCTGCGTGTGAAAGAGAGAGTACGAAGCCCGGTGGCCGCTGACCTTGTGAGTGTGTCTACCTGTTTGTTGAAATGGTTTGATACTATAGGCGCGTGCATCGTGTCGTGGGAGAACCCGACCATGTCGGTCATGATCGCAGTTTACGGGATCGCGATCACCTCCGCCTTGCTCTCGTAACCTGCACGCCCTGTTGTGTGGGGCACAAACTACAAGTTCTAGTACGCAGGTATCTGTAATTCACGCTGTTTAAGGTTTCTTGTCTGTCTGAGGTACCGTAAGTCCTAGACACACGACCCCTCCCTGGTTGTAGAGCTTCTACGCGGTGGTCACGGGTGTCTCGAAGCTGCTCTGGCTGTTCACCACGGCCTCGCGGGGCTCGATCGCGACGAGCCACGCGCGCATCTCCGGCGAGGTCGACGCCTGCAGGGTCCACACGACGCACTTGGCGCCGACGAGACACACGAGCTGGAAGCTGAACGAGATGTTTGGCTCTGCCAGCCGATGACGATGACGACGATGAGGAAGAGAACGCGTGGGAGCGACGAGGTTGCTGTTGCCATTGTCACCTTCCAAGATCCAAAAATGTTTTTGTTTTTTTCGCGCGAACCTGAAACGGAAAAGGAATGCGCAAGAAAGAAAGCAACTGGACTGTTCGGCTGCCAACTTGCTTGCTCAAGAGGTTGAGTGCAACAAGTTGTTTTAATGCCCACTTGCGACGAAGAGTGTTGAGACAAAGCAACGCGATGTTCCAGCGACATCACTCGCAAGACAACGGCAGTCTGCACCATAACTGCTTTGTATGAAAAGCAGGAGCGAGACAAATTGTCAAGGCTCACAACAGCAACACAGACAAAGCAACACCATGCGCCACACCTGCGTTGTCACGCTCTCGGGTTTGTGCACCGCCTTCAAAAATGTGAAACAACCGTTGAACCTAGCCCTGTCGAGCAAAAGTTCAATCTTCAACATGGATGGACCATAGTTTTGTGGTCCACGCAACAATTAGAGAGAAGGGGTTCGGTTTATATCTTGATAAATTATCTGATTGGCCACTTGAACCATTTTCAGCCAATCAAAAAGGATTATTTGAGAGGTTTCAGTTTTTTCCATTTTTTGCCTGAAAATTAAGAACCGAATTGTGATTTGGGGTTGTGGCTGAAGCGACAGGGTCATTGCATGACACAACGCAATGGCTCAAATTTCCCCGTCCCGCCACAAGTCGGTGCCACAACTCAAAACAACTCCAAGCAAACAAACAAAACAACTTGGGCTTGATTGTACCCACTCGCCACACAAACAAGCAACCAAAGCACAGCAGCGCAAGCACAACACAATCCCAACAAGTCATCAAGCCAACAACGCAACAGATATGTACCCGACGAGTCCCATGGAATCCGAGAAGCCGGTGATCGACCTGGACGCTGTGCGTGCCAAGAAGCTCGATTGCGACCCCGAGGCGGCGACGCTCGATGTCGCGGACCTCACGACGCTACACGTGGGTATCGCGGAGCTGCGCGTGGCGCCGGACGGCAAGTGGCTCTACGTGCTGCAGGTGACGTGCGGTCGCGTGCGCTGGCGCGTGCTGCGGCGCTACAGCGCGATCCGCGACTTCTGGCAGCGGCTGCGCGAGCTGCTCGCCGAGAACGAGAGCACGTGCACCGAGCGCTGCCACTTCCTCGCGGGCCTCGAGGGCGACAAGTTCCCCAAGAAACACTTGCTGCACACCAAGACCAAGCTTGAGGAGCGCGCGAACGAGCTCGAGACGTTCTTTGTCAAGCTCGTGCTGCGTCTCAACCTGTGCAGTCGCGTGCAGCTGGAGCGCTGCTACTTGCAGCACTGCTCGCTGCTGCGCCTGCTCACGAGCTTCTTCGAGGTCGGCGCGCAGTACGCGACCCAGAAGCGCAACGATCCGTACGCGCGCCTCACGACCTACAAGAGCATGCCGCGCATCGAGCAGCTCGACGACCAGCCGCAGATGCGCCACAGCATGCCGCGCATCGGCGGCAGCAAGCGGAAAATCGACCGGCGCTTCTCCTTCGCGGCCTTACGCGACGTGCGCATCGCCGCCGAGCCACAGAGCCCCCGCGGGAGAGCAAGCAAATGACTGTGACGACATGGGAATGCATTCCATGCTCCTCGAAATGACTGGTGGGGGCATATCATTATTTATATGGAAAGTCAAACGTCGGATCATCTCAAAAGAAGACTGGTTCAGGACGTACAATACTGTAGCGTGAGACTGGTGTTGGGCGTGAGTTTGCGGAGCGCACGTCAACCCAGCAAACAACAACAACAAAAGAAAATACTTGTGATCTAATCAACAAAGCAACGCAAGCAAGAAACGCAGCTGTTCAGCATGTCCTCTATACATTTGTCAACTTGTTTGTTTGCTTGCTCACTTGCTTGCTTACTCTAATTGCTGCAGCAGCGTGTTCTGCTCCTCGACCACAAGCGCATCGACAATGTCATCGAGCAGCTCACCGTTGAGCATGCGATCGATGCCGTGCACCGTCACGTTCACGCGGTGGTCTGAGATGCGGCTCTGGGGAAAGTTGTACGTGCGGATGCGCTCGGAGCGGTCGCCCGAGCCGATCTGCGAGCTGCGCAAGCTGTGGCGCTCCGAGTCGCGCTGGCGCCGGATGCCATCGAACACGCGCGCGCACAGGATCTTCATGGCCTTGGCCTTGTTCTGGTGCTGCGAGCGCTCGTCCTGCACGGCCGCGACGATGCCCGTGGGCAAGTGCGTGATGCGCACCGCGCTCTCGGTCGTGTTCACATGCTGGCCACCGGCGCCACTTGCGCGGTACACGTCGATGCGCAGGTCCTTCGGATCGATGTTCATCTCGATCTCCTCGACCTCAGGGAGCACGACCACCGAGATCGCGCTCGTGTGCACACGCACGTCGTTCACCGGCACGCGCTGCACGCGGTGCACGCCGCTCTCGAACTTCATGCGGCCGTACGCGCCGCGCCCGTTGATCGAGCACACGCACTCCTTGCAGCCACCCAGGTCCGTCTCCGTGATGCTCAGGATCTCGAACTTCCAGCCCTTGGCGAGCGCCACCTTCTGGTACATTTTCAGCACGTCGCCCGCGAACAGACAGGCTTCGTCGCCGCCCGTGCCGGCGCGGATCTCGAGGATCGAACTCTTGTCGTCGACGGCGTCGCGCGGAAGCATGAGTCTCTATAGCAATATGCACAAGAACGACGCGCACACCATTAGGACCAAATATGTACGGTTAAAGGCACTCTATGTGAGGGGCTTCGTACCGTGACGGTGGCTTCCAGGTCGTTGATGTCCTGGAGGTGCTCGCGGCGCTCGTCCTCCGCCATGACACGCAGCTCGATGGCGTCCGGATCGGTCTCACCGGTCTGCTCTGCGATCATCTCTTCGAGCTCCGCCACGGCCGCTTGCTTGGCGCGCAGCTCCTTGACCGCGATCACCTTCGGTTCGAGCTCCGCCATCTCGATGGACAGCTTGGTGATCTTGTCCGCCGAGAAGCTCCCGTCATTGCTGCAAATAAACACAAACACAATGATAGAGAGACCAATGAGCACGAGTGCGTGTACACAAAGCAGCACCATGGTGCGATAGCGGCAGCCATCCTTACTTGGAGAGCTCGGTCGAGAGCTCGTCGTAGCGGTTCGCGAGCAGGTCCATCTGACTGGCGATCGACGCGTGCATCGCAAAGCCGCGCGTCTGCGCTACGGAGCGCAGCAATGCCAGCGCATCCGAGTGGTCGCTATATCTTAATGCTGAAGAGCGCGCAGCGTTGAGGCTCGTCATGCGCGAGCGCTGCGTCAATGCAGCCGCGAGCGCGCGGCGGTTGCGCCGCAGCCAGTGCATGCTTCCCTGCATCATTGTTGTTGTTGTGTGTCAATCCCTTGGCGAACAAGTTACAATTCATTTTTATTTTAACGTATCAAACACTAACGGTATACCAAGATACAGTTGCGTGAATCCTGTTAGGAACCGTTTTGACAGCAAAAACTATCCAGACAAGACAGGCGGCACCAGAACCAAACCAAAAACAAAGCCAGAATCAAACAAAAACAAAGTCAGTGCTTTTGCAAATAACAACATTTCCATTAAAGCAAGGTATCATTTGGAAAAGTATTAAACAATATTTGTATTTAAGGACAGTATGTTTGTATCTGCAGGCAAAGAGCTTTCCGGACTTTTTCGCTTCCATGGAGCTAGTTGGCTGGCAAATTTATGAGAGTTGCTGACGAAGGGTTCGTTCGCCAGCACAACAAGAAGAAACCGTGAAGAAGCTCAACACGCACTACCTGGCTCCCAGTCTCTCTGCACGAAGCAGCGGACGCATCACATCGCCTCCACGCACAGCCACAAGAGGCCCTATCCACTTGCCTCCCACTGCGCGACGACGTGCTGCTTTACTCTCTTCGTCCTCATTTCCGCAAGCGCAGCGAAATTAATTAATTTCGACCTCGAAGACGACACCAGAAGCAACCAGAGCAAGACAAGTCAAGACCAACAGCTATGAACCGAGAAGACCGCTCGCAGTGCCACAGCTTCGTGTCCACGGACGGTAGCGAGGACCTGATCGTGCAGTACAGCTGGGACGGCGAGTCGATTGGACTGGAGCTCGGGCGGCTCAAGAGCCAAGCGCACAAGGTGACGATCCACTGGGGCGAGGACGCGCTCGGCGTGACGTTCGGGATCGAGGAGACGTCGCGCCGCATCATCGTCACCAAGACCTCGCGCGACGACATCCGGCCCGGGTACGTGCTCGTGAGCGCGCGCGGCGAGTCGATCAGCGAGCACGACTTTGACGCCAAGATGGTGAATCTCAAGCTCGCGCACAGCATCAGCCACGGCATCCCGTTCGAGTTTGCACCACCTCCGCCTCCCGTGTACGTGCGCGCATGCACCGGGTCGCTCAAGAACGCGGGTGTCGACGCGTCGTTCGAGTTGCGCTTCGTGAATGGCTGCGCCGTGCGGTACCTGACGCTCGAAGAGCTCAACGGCTTTGTACGCAAGTCGCCCAAGCCGTGCCCGATGACGTTCGTGCAGCGCAAGGAGAACCAGTACCTCATGGCGCTGCGTCGTCAGACCAACGAGGACACGCTCAAGGCCGGCGGACTCGCAGCGGCCGCAGCAGTCATTGCATTGTCTCTCAGCTAGAACACAAGCCGAAGAAGAGGAAGGAGGAACCCCACAGGAGTATAGTAAACACAAGAGAGCGAAGGAGAGAGAGAGAGCGAGCGAGCGAATGTGACCGAGAGAGGGAGGATAATTGTACAAACCCAACAGATTTTAATCAAGCCATGCATGAAGTCAAGAGTTCCTGAAATAAAAGCGCAGAGGCCATCACGAACGATCGAACGCGACACAACAGAGAGAGCTGAGAGGGTCCTTGAGACGTCCGCAAAGAAGACGATCGTAATGCCTACTCTACCAATAGCGTTACGCCTAAGATAAGAGCTATGATGAACGAACGTGTCTGGACGTCCTTGGGAAGTGAAGATTTTTTTCGATGCGCGCGGGTGCTGCAAATTTAAATCAGTTCAACTGGTTGCACTTTCGTGGTCGTGCATTATTGCAGCCATTCTTTGCGGTAATTTACGCAACTGAGTGCAATGTATTGCTTATTACGTTTTTTTGTGAAGACCATTCCGATATATTTATAGAGGGTATTGCATTACAGAAATAGCACTGTAAGAGTTTATAAATCAGTACCAAAACAAGGTTAGAAATGGCTCAAGAACCACAGAAATCAAACCGTGTTTTGGAAAACATATTCTGAGAAAAAGCGGAGTGGGTGAACATCCAAGCCAGAGGGCACCCACAATCCAACCATTCTCAAATCAGAAACTCACAATTCCCAAAACAAGGTTGAGTGGAAGCTCCACGGTAGATGATCGCCATCACACATCCACCTTATTATAGATTGCAAGGATAAATCTTCACCTGGATTCGTAAATTACGAAGCAGTTGTGCAGATCAGAGCGGAACGGCACTGCAAGAGCAGGACGTGGTTGCACCTGTCCGTGCTTGACCCACCAGATTCCTCGCTCACCTTCTCCCACAATCGAAAAGACCACCAGACCAGCAGCTCTCCAGTCATCCGCTCACCTCATTCTCAAGCATGAAGACCTTCGCCACCCTCGCGCTCGTGCTCATGGCCGCCGCCTCCGCCTCGGCCGCCCAGAAGGAGCTCCACATCCAGCTGCGCGTGCACACCCACGAACACAACAAGCTCTACATCACGCCAATGGGAAAGCAGTGCGCGTACGACGCCAAAATCGACGCTGCAGAGTACCCGTGCCGCGACGGCGGTGTCTGCGTGCGCAAGAACTCGACGTACGGTATCTGCGAGCTTCCAGCCTCGTCGCGCGAGGGCAACGTGCAGATGCGCGTGCACGGCAGCAAGCACAACAAGCTCTACATCACGCCGATGGGCAAGCAGTGCGCTTACAACCCAAAGATCGACCCTGCTGAGTACCCATGCCGTGACGGTGGCGTTTGCGTACGCAAGAACTCGACGTACGGTATCTGCGAGCTCCCAAAAGCGTCGGCGTCCAAGCACAAGAGCCACAGCGGCAAGCACCAGAAGCTGTACATCACGCCAATGGGCAAGCAGTGTGCGTACGACGCGAAGATTGATGCTTCCGAGTACCCGTGCCGCGATGGCGGTGTCTGTGTGCGCAAGAACGAGACGTACGGCATCTGTGAGCTTCCGGGACAGGCGTCCAACTTGGACTCCGACTCTGGCTCGGACGACAGCGACAGCGACAGCTTGGAGCTCCCAGGCTCGCAAGACGAGTCCGACTCGTCCGATGTGTCTGACGACGAGAGCGACGACTCGCGGAGCTCAGCTGATGATGAAGAATCTGAAGAAGACGATGACGAGGAGTCTGTGGACGAAGACGACTCGGTTGACAACACGATCGCGTAAGTTTGATCTGATTTTGAAGTGCTGATTTTTTTGGCTCGTCATGGTTGGGTTTCTCTAAAGTTACAAAGGTCGGATCAGTAGGATTCGGCCCTGCATATCGAGTAAGAGCCCACTTTGTGAAGTGACTGGTAATGAAAAAAACTATTTTAACGAACTACAATGCGCTGTTGCCATTTTGATATGCACCATCATGGTGCACTTCAGTCAGCTGAGACTGAGAATGGAGCTCTTCAGATCTGGATTATGGACTGTTTGCTTGTCAGATCCATTTTGACAGCCATCTGAAAATTTACTGTATCTGTACTTCTAAGTACGATTATTTCACCTTGTTTCAAGGTTTTATGTTTGTGATCCATAAAGTCAGATACCATAACATAACTTCAAATATAGATTGTTTGGGTATTTAAAACGCATCTAAGAATCCAGTTTTGAAATGAGATAACTATGTATTTGCGTATGGCTCAACCAGTTTGAAAACCCGCAAACCGACGCTCGGCGGCGCGGGTTTTGAAATGTTTCCACATCGCATTTGGTGCCAAGCGAGCGGCAAGTTTAACATGGCGGGGCGAGTGAATCCATCGGCAAATGCATCAGGGCCAGCGCCAGCGCCAACAGGAGCTCCGTTGACGACGCAGAGCCCCGACGCCACCACCAGCAACGGCAGTAACATCAGCGCCACCGCTGGCTACAGCAACACTAGCGCCACAGGCTACAGCGTCACGGTTGCCAACAACACTATCAGCAGCAGCATGAACATGCCGCAGTCGTTCACGCAGGCGCTCACGGGACTCCCGAGCGTCAGCGCCGCTCAAATGACGCATGCGCCGCCGCCATTCTCTACTGGAGGTGGTGGTGGTGGCGGTGGCACAATGGCAAACGCGCCGATGACGATGATGATGATGATGGGGACGAGCATGCTGAACAGCAGCAACAGCGGCAGTGTTATTAATGCGATCCCGATGAGTGTTGCTGCCTCGATCCCGATGATGGCATTGTCCGATGCTTCAGCGCAACAGCAACAGCAACAGCGACCGGCCTCAGCACCGTCGTCACAGCTACCACCAGCGGCAGAACCAAGTGAAGACCTCCCTTCACAGCAGAGCAGCTCGGAGCTGGACAAGCAGTGGAGTGCGCTTAAGGCGCTCAAGTGGTTCCACGGCAAGGAGCTCACCGCGTACGTGCAGGACCTCGCGTTGCAGAGCGGGAAGCGCGCACTCGTGGCGACCAGCGGCGGCTCGTACAAAAAGTTTGTGTGCTCCAGTGAGACGCCATGTCCGTGGCTCATCAACGCCGTGTGCTCGCGACCTCGAAAGCGACCGAGACGACGAGAGGACAGTAGTGCCAGAGGCGAAGAACAAGGTGGCAATGAAGAGAAGAACGGCAGTGGACGGTACTGGTACATCACGTCGGGCAACCTCAAGCACGAGAACTGCGCCAGTTCGGCGAAACCCACGGCCCGGCAGCTCAAGAACAGCGTGCTGATGCAGACCGCGGTGCACGACGACTCGCGCGTTTCGTCGGCGGTGCTCGTGGAGCGGCTCAAGGCGCAGGAGCAGCTCGTATGCAGCAAGAGCATGGTCTACAAGGCGAAGACCGATTTGCTGGACGAGTTGGCAAAGAGTCATCAGCAGGATGGAGGCAGCAATGGCAACAGCAACGGACTCCATGCTGCCACCACTCAGATGATCATGTCCATACAAAGCCTGCCGTCGTACTTGGTGCAGATGAGCGCGCTGAACCCGCACGTGATGAGCTTTGTTGAGCGCGACGATGATGGGACGTTTCTGCGCGCCGTGCTGGCGATGGACCCGACGGGGGTGTGGAACGACCAGTCGGTGCTCGGTGTCGACAGCTGTGAGATGCAGCACCGCGGCTACAATGGCACGGAGCTGGTGCTCGTCGGCCGCGACGGGAATCTAAACCCGATTGTGCACGCGCTCGCGCTCGTGCCCGAAGAGAGCCCCGAGCACTGCACGTGGTTCCTGGAGAAGCTCATCGCTCACGGGTTCCCACTGCGGAGGTTCCCGCTGTTTACGAACGGCCACTGGGGGTTCTCCGCGTCCTGCGCGACCCAGCAGATCCCGCACGTGATGTACTGTACGCAGCACCTGATCGACGACATGAAGCTGAACCAGGTGATCACGCTGCGTAGCGACCAGGAGGCACTGGTCTGGAAAGCACAGCAAGCCGAGAGCGAAAGCGAGTACTTTGGCACGCTCAGTCAGCTGGGGCAGCTTAATTTTACCGCTGCGCACTACGTGAAGAGCCTCGACCCGAAGCGCTGGGCGTTGTTCCCGTACCTGGCGATGCGCAAGATGTACGGCTGGCAGACAACGCTGGTATCCGCGATCGATCACGGTCAGACCATGGGCTTGGATCCTCACAACCAATTGCCCTACGAGTTCTTTAAAGCCATGTCGCTCATCCTGATGAACGGCACCTTCCAGCGCCACGAGCGGGCGGTGCAGTGGGAACGCGAGCACCGGGTGGTGACTCCCGAGGCCGAGCGCATGATGCAGGAAGAGATGAAGCTGCTGCCCATGTACAATGTAGCGATGAGCACGCCACACCTGGCGTTTGTGTGGAACGCAAACGAGCCGCAGATCCGCCAGCGCCGCGTGGATCTGCAGCGCCGTACATGTACGTGCGCGTTTCGAATGCAATGGGGGATCCCGTGCCGCCACCTTCTTGCGGCATTGCAGAAAGTCGCGAACGGCTTCAACCAGATGTACGAGTACTTTGACGAGTGCTACTTGGTGCGCAACTACGTGTCATCCTTCAAGGGGCGGTACCTGGAGTTGCCGCTCGACGAGTCCATCCAGCGCGACACCATGCTGCTCCCAGCTCGCCTCGTGAACAAAGCCAGCAACAGCAATAGTCAAGGCGATGGCAACGACAATGACAGTCAGTCTAGAGTGCAGCCGCAGAAGAAGAGGCGCGTGCGCAACCGCCCGCTGGAAGATCGCAAGCGCGGCATCTACAAGTGCCACAAGTGCAATCGCGCCGAGGGCCACAACAAGGGCACGTGCCCGTACCAACTGCAGCAGCAACAGCAGCTTTCGCAACAACAGCATTGAGTAATAGTAACGAGTGATGTTGATAGTTTGTAAAGTTCAATATGATGTCGTACATTGTAAATCAAGTGCTTGTCCCCCAGTAGCTCAATTCTGGTGGTCGCGCGAAATGGGACCAGGCGTTTGTATAGAGGAATGTAGCCATCTTGTCACCTGTAACACCAGTACCATAGTCAAGTCAAGTCAAACGCACACACAAGAGTGGATTGAATATGAACTTGTTCTTTATTACAGCTTGCTGCTGCAGCTCTTGTTGTCTTTCTACTATACTATTGGCACTACCACGCTCACACAGAGATAATTAAATACTTGCTGTCTTTCATGGAGCTCTCGAAGCTCATACCTGAGCTTGCTCCTGCGTGTGCAGCGTGGCGTGGTCGATGCAGTAGTAGCCGTACTTCTGGTACGAGCGGCGACTGCAGCCCTCGAGCTTGCAGCGGTTGCCGCCGCCGTGGGCCCAGCAGAGTCCGCCTTGGGTCGACACCTTGGCGCAGTCTGGCACCTCGCAGATGCGGCCGCCGCCGTGCGACCAGCAGTGGCCGTAACGCTTCGCCTTGCGCGTACACCCGTCGGCCGAGCACGTCTTGAAACCGCCGTGCTGGAAGCAGCGCTTGTAGAGCTTGGCGCGGTTCTTGCAGCCGGCGATCGTGCAGCGCGAGCCACCACCGTGGCGCACGCAGCAGCCGCGCGACACCGCGATGTTCTTGCAGCCGTCAACCTGGCACGGCGGGGTGCGCGCCTTGCGCGCCGCTTTGCCCGAGGAGGCAGCAGCGCGTGGCGACGCGGCACTGGCGTTGTCGTCTTCATCGTCGTCATCTTGCTCTTCTTCGACCTCTTCTTCTTCTTCGTGGCTCTCGGCTTCGTTCTCGCTGGCGCTCGAGCAGCAGGAGCTCGCCGAGTCGACCAGCGAAGTGAACGCGCTGCCGCTCGCAATCGGGGCGACCGAGTGCTTGGTCAGCGTCACCACCTTCTCAAGTGGGGCGATGCACGCACCAAGCAGCATGAGTGGGCTGGAGAACAGCGTGCCCGAGGCGATCGGACTGCGCACGTCGCGGGTCGTCGCAATGATCGAGGAGTACGGCGACATTGGCGACTGTGGGCGCGTATACGGGTGAAAACTGTGCTTACTGCTGTGGTTGCCACAGGCCGAGGAAGGCGCTGGGTTGAGGAGGAACGCGATCTGTGCTTTACCGGTCATTTTGGATTGTGTCGCTCTCTCAGTCTTCTGCGTGCGCTTCTTTGGCCGCTGCATGGGGGAGCACGCGCGTGCCCGTGTCGGACCTCCTTGGCAGCGATGGATTGTACCTACCGACACCCCAGATGAACCACCATAATTCCATCGACATTCCCACTGACTTCTGCTTTGGTGGGCGTGTGCATGGTCACGCTGGATGGATTTGATTGGCTGACTGGGATAGAAACGCGTGCCTTCACGCGCTATGATTGGCTAAAAATGAAGTAAGACGCGTGCCTGGTGGGTTGTTGGAAAAAAAAGGAAAGGAGGCTTCCAGGTTGAAAAGGCGCGTGGCGCACTCCCCCTTTTGAAAAAGCGCGTGGCTCGCTGTCTCCTTTTTGTTCTTTCTTTTCCATCCCGACGGTCCAGCTTTGCTTTCTTGTCAGGCAGTTCAAGGTGCAAGGGCGACCATCACTCCCGCTACATCGATTGATTTGCACCAAGATGAGAAAGATGAAGAGAGCGAGCGAGCGCACGAGAGAGAGACCAACAGGACCCGCAGGGTGGCCGTAAACCTCACTCGCGTCGTGCGATGACGAGATGTTGGTACTGTACGTATGAATTGGATCTTGTTTACCACAGAGCGTTCTTTCTGTGTGGAATGTTGGTGCACATGTAGTGTCGCTGGCAATGGGTGATCAGGATGGGAATGAAGGTTTTGTACAGTTTGAAGAGATTTTTTTGCTGGCTGGGGGTGCTGATATCAACGCCCACAGACCCCCATAGGGATCTTGGCTGGAGCGATTTGCTCTTTCGCTCAGCAAAGCGACAAGAGAAGGAGGAAGAGGGTATATCCTCTGTCTGGATCGACGGAATCGGAAATCGAGCCATCGCAACGACCACCTCGACTATCAATTGGTCGATCAGCGACAGTTTCGCGACGCATCACCAGAAGCGTGTCAATTTCACCCATTCCAAAACCCGACGTCCATACATCTGCACTTTAATGAGTATCGTGTACCAATATTTGACGCATTTCGTAGCTCGTAATCACATCGTATTTTAGAGCAAATATGTGAATTTGTTGACCTCTTGGACGTCGGATCTTGGAGAATAAGAGACAGATTTACGCAGAGTGATGGTCTGCTGTATCAAGCGGACAGTTCCGTTCATAGAGTTGCAGTGGCAAACTGACGAGGAGCTCACCAATCAGAGGCCGCAGGCGTGCGCGCAGCCACCGGATTCGCCAAGAAACGTGTGCCCCCGCGGCGCTGGACGCCCTCCCCACGCGCTTGCTTGCTTTGTCTTGACGTGAGAGAGGAAGCAGGCGTCTCACACGGAATCTAGATGCCGGACCTGGACACGCTCATACTCATCATTTTGAGCTCACAAGTCACAGACTGACGAAACCGAAGCTCAAGGCGTGACGTGGTACCATGCAAGGCTGCTGATGCTGGTTGCCGTTAGAAGAAGAGCCGTGCAGGCTTGTGTGGCACGAGTCCCCGAGAGCCTCTCGGCCAATGGGAGCGCCTGGGGCACGCGCTGGATCGCTCTGACTAATAAAGCAGTAGCGCGGGCGACTGTTTACTCAGTCCAGTGGTGCGCACACGCGAGCACGCGTTCTGCTGCCCGTCCATCCGTCTGTCCGTTACGTGTGGTCCCACTGCTGCCAGATCACGGAGAAGCAAAGGATGTGGCTGATTGCGGTGCGCTGATTGACTGAATTTGGTGGTCGGACAATTCACTTTTCCACTTGCTCTTCTTCACAGAGAAATGCAGAGAACGCGTGCCAAAAGTGTCGTGCTGCGGACACACGCGTGCCCTCCCGTTGCTAGTGTGAGACTGCGACGCGTCCGCGCTCATGGAAAGGGTATGACGAGGATGAAGAGGAACGAGCCGAAAGAACAGATGCGAGCAATGACAACGCGTGCTCAATCCAAGTCGCTCTCTGCATTTTACAGAAGCGTGCACTCGAAAATCTCTCTGAAACCACGAGGCTGTCAACAATATCCTTTTCTTTCTGTTGGGTGACCGACCATGAAGGAGGCAGCCAGCCGAACTGGACACACCACGGTCAGCGAAACGAGCTTTGGTGTTTCCCAAAGAGTTCTTGTCGGCTCAACAGCGCATCTCAAACAACAGCGCTTGTTTGCTCGACAACTAGGCGAACATTTTGCTCCCGCATTTCAGCGAAGCGCCACACGCTAATAAGCATTCATCATTTGCTTGCACTAGAGGCTGTTTGCGAAACTGTATGAGCAGCACATTTTAGTCCACTCATTGGACACACATACTGATTGTGTTATTCTGGTCCTCCACACGAGTGCGATACCAAACTCCGTTCTCGGATCACTCTTTCGGCGCAATGTCATAGTAATCCACGTGCGCGCCGGTCTTAAACTCGCCGCTGAGCGTCAACTTGACGCCAAGACGAGACGACTTCTCTGGAGGAATCAGTGAGCCCTGATAGTATGATAGCATCGTATCACATCCCACCACAGCATAACATAGCATAGAAAATGCACACAAGCCACCAAAATTAATCCCATAGACCACACAGACTGAGTAAGCAAAACAATAGGGGGACGCGAGCGCAATTGTTCTTACATTCGCCTTCATCTCGCCGTATTTCTTCGAGAGCTCGTCGAACACAGCCGGGGACTCACGGATCGTCGCCTGCATGCCCGTATCCATGGGTCCGGGCGAGTACTGCAGCACGCGGATCTTTGGCGACGGCGCCTGCTCCTTGGCGAGCACGCTGTGGTGCATCTCGCGCGCCGCCTTGCCCATGCAGTAGAGCCCGTGCGTCTCGAATGGCGCGATGCCGCAGAGCGACGTGATATTGACGATCACGCTCTGCAGATCTCCGCTGCGATTGGCCAGAAACGTCGACCAGCCCCCGCCGACCTTGAGCTCCTCGCGCGTGGCGCCAAAAACTTCGAGGAAGCTGCTCAGAAACCAAACAAAAACATAATCAACACACAGAAATCAGTACAACAGCCCATCATCGAAGCAATTCCGCTTGACCGATTGACTGGCCAGTGGGCAGTGGTGAATGGTCAGCATCAGCAGCTCCTCAATTGTACGGTACAGTGCGATACTGAACGTTTGACTTGGGGATGGATGCACGCACGGACCGTTTGTTAAACCAGAGCACCGAGTGCACATTGAACTGCCAGTACTGGTCCAGCATCTCGTGGTTGCTCCACTCCTGCGTGTAACCGAGCTCTCCCAGCGACCCGGCGTTGTGCACCAAGTAGATCCGGTCGTAGCTCTCCGCTTGAAGCTGCCAAACAACAGCAAGCTACATTAGAAATCTGATACACGGAGACCCAAGAAAGCAAACCACTGCATTAGTATTTACCTGAGTCAGCGCAGCGTCGACCTTGGGCGTGTAGTCGGCCTTGTCGCTCAGGTCTACGATCACCAAGAACGTCCGCAGCGTGCCCATGGCGGCATCGCTCTGCTTCTGGTGTTCATTCCATTCGTACACACGTTATCATCACCATCGCACCCAACAACAATCCGTCAGTGGCTACACACATACACCCAGCACGGAGTGTAAGCAACGACACGTACGCGCGTGGACCAGGCTTCCTGTGCGAGCCGCTCGGTCTCCTGCAGATCCTGCTCGTGACGCGCCCACAGGTGCTGCAATTTTGATCCACAACACAAATCCACAATATCAGCAGTAGCACTCCAAGCAAACAACAAAGAGACCCACAGAGAGCAGGAGAGAGAGCACCACTGCGACGCACCAGGTCGAGGTCGTCATCGGGGATCTCGCGCGCAAAGTCCAGCGCCAGGCAGCGGCCGAAGCCCCGCGACGCGCCCGTGATCAGCACCGCCGAGCGCATTCTTCGTTGGGTTTTCGAAAAGAGCTGAACGAAGAAGAAGGGATGTTAGCCTTCAATCATTTTTCAAAATCGGGCAATTATCCTATTTTTAAAGTAAAACCTGATTTCTTAACCCTAACCACCGTTCAAAGGGACTTGGTGAACCGCATCCACACAAATCAGTTTTATCTTGAGATTTGTATGGACGCGGTTCATCAAGACCCATTAAATAGTGGTTAGGGTAATGGGTGAGCTAAATCGGAGGTTGCTAAATAGGTAGATCAATTGTCCTTGTCAACCCAAAAACCATTGATGCATGTGATCTTTTAGTTAGGGCAAAATACCTACATATACCCAAGCTTTGATGAATATCTAGGTCAAAATACCTACGAAAATTTCAAGTTCTTCGCAGGGAGTCTTCCGCATCGTTCTTCACGGCCTTCGCTCTCATTATTAATCTCTCGCTTCTCTCTCACTTCCACACCGACACGCAACCAAGACGGCAACGCCAACAAAGAAGACCGGAGCAGACAACGCGCAGCGAGCACGCGCTCAAAAGATAGGTGCAGTAGGTTGGTTGGGTTCTCAATGTTGCGTTGTCTGTGGATGTTAAACGATGCGCTTGAGAGAAGACCAACCAGAAGAAGCAAGGCACCAACCTCCAGCCTGCGCGCCTCGGTTCATGACATCCCGACTTCCTTGCATTGCGATTGCCCATTCAGTCACAACCCATTTATTACTGTCTGTGGGCGGATCAAACTTGGAACAACCTACTTTGGAACGGAGGAAGGCCTTGACATTTTCAGCATAAGGAATCGTCACTTTTTCATTGCGTTGTTCTGCCCATTCATTCGTTCATTTACGGACAGACACCTTCGGAACTAACTCCCATTATAAACAAAACCAACCACTCACGAAACTTTTCACATACTACTATCAACTAAAACGCTCAGCTCCTCCATGCACAAATGTACATACAAAAACGAAGCGACACCTCCGACAGACATGTTCATCCGCTATCCACACTCAGCCTGCTACTGCACACTCGTGACTTCTGTGGACCGGCCGATGGTGACTTTCTGGTCCTGCGGCACGGGCGGCGGCGGGCTTCTTGTCGCACGCTTGCCTGGAGTTGCCGGTGGTAGCAGTTGCGTCTGAGAAGGCTGAGGCACCGAATGCTGGCGAGGATACCTCTCCGATTGTCGTGACGACGACAGCGTGGACATCGCTGACGGCGCCGACGTCGACGAGTAGGCGGACGCCGCTCTCTGGAGCCTCTGTTGCTGCTGCTGGCCTCTGGATGACGCGCGCTTGAGCGGAGGAGCCGTCAGCGGCGCCGCCACGAACTCCTCTTCTTTCGGCGGCGGCGGCAGCGTCGCGCTCGCGAGGTCCCAGGCTGGGAGCTCCTTGGCCTCGAGTAGGCACCCGAGGCAGAACTTGAGCGCTTTCTGGATGCCCGTGTCGCCGACCAGGTCGACCGTCACTTTCTTGACCAGATTGCACCTGCTGCACACGATCTTCCGGCAGATGTGGCACGCCGAGCCCGAGGGCGACAGGATGCCAAACTTGTTGAGCGACCGCTGGCAGGACTCGCAGTTGTCCACACTGCTGCCTTTCGAAGATGCTGCAACACCGTTCTGGTTGCTATTGTGGTGGTGCTGCTGCTGGCGCTTCGACATGAGCCACTTGAGCTTCTTGATGTACGAGTAGTCGACGACCGACACGGCCGCGATGAGCGACTCGCTGGCGATCAACACCGACACGCTCTCCATCATCTCGCCCTGCGGGTCCGTGAAGCCGCGGCAGTAGATCTCGACCGTGTTCTCCGTGTGCGGGCGGATCAGATAGCAGAACGACAGGTTCGCGCGCAGCACGTTGAGGCCTTGGAGCTCGGGGATGCGCGGGATCGCCATCGAGTGCATGAGCAGGTACCCGACTGGGTCGCCCTTCGAGTCCTTCGTGATGCCGGTCGCCTCCAGAATCAGGAAATCGCGGCGCTTGATGAACTGGTTGAGCGCTGTCGGGTGCTCCTTGATGAACCACTTGACGCCTAGGAACCGGAACGGCTCGGCGAGCGTCGGGCCCAGCACTTTGGTCAGGATCTTGGCGTCGTCAAAGCGCTCGTTGATGTGCGTGCTGCGCCAGCGCCAGGACTCGTCCGTATCGGCGAAGCAGCCGTACATGGCGTCCTCGAGCGTGCCGTCCAGGTTGCCGTGGAGCACGAGCAGCGGCACTTGCGGCCGCTTGAGGTTCTCCACGTAGCTGTCCGATGCAGCATCCGCAGCAGCAGCTGTCTCAGTCGAAGTACCAGCGATCGACGGCAGCGAACGCTCCGAGGACGCCGAGCTCGCGTCCAGCGTGTCGTCGCCACCACTATTCTTGCTCGAGCCATCCGAGGACACGGAGCGCGCCTTGCGCTTGTTCGCCTCGACCACGGCGAGCGTGTTGCGCTGCTTGTAGACGTTGATGCCCTCCTTCGCGCGCACCTGCTTCCAGTCGTGGCGCGGGAACTTGCGGCCGCCGGCGATGAACGCCTCGTTGCAGCGGATCGTCTCGTCCAGCACGCGGTTCGCCTCGGTGATCAGGTTCTTCTGCTCGTCCGTCGAGAGCTCCAGGTCCGGGAACGCGTTCGCTGGCAGCGTGAACTTCATGGCTGCGTACTGCTATTACACTGGGTGCGGTGGAGTAATAGAAGTGGTTGAGTATCGAGCGGTTCGATGGTCACGAGCGACGAGAGAGAGAGAGAGGCGGTGACTCGGCAAGTGAGACGGCTGGGGAGTCCCCAGCAGCGAAGCCCCAGTGGAGAGACTGACGACGGGCTGAGGGGAGGACGACTCGTGAAGAGGAGCAGCAGCATACAGTGGAAGCGGCGGAGGGACCGAGTAAGTGAGCGACACTGTGGGTGCAACGTGTGGGATGATAGAGAGAGTGACGTCGGTGGGGTGATGCGCATGGCGCTTTTTCGGCAATTGCGGATTTTTGGAAGCCAGAAAAACCTTGGAGAATGAATATCCTTTCTGATATGAAGTACAGGAATTCGAATTCATTTTTGGATTAATTACGATGATAATGTTGTTTTCAGAGAGGTAAATGGGCTTTTGATTAGTGTATTTATATTGAACAGTGAGCTTGTGTTTTAAAGAGGTGGACAGATAGTGAAAGGTTAAAAGGGACTAACTAACCTGTTAAAATTGATATTGGAACAGAATCAGAAAATAGTTGAACCCTTTGACCACCGAGTCCCTTGGCCATAGGAAAAGGCGAGCCAGTGTCAGTGAACCGTTGGTGCTGGTGCGGTCGCTACCGCCCTTCAAAATAGGTATCAAACCATTTACCATACATAAACAGGGGACACGATTTCAGCACTCTAACAAAAAATAACAGCCTATAACTAAGAAAGAGAGTATTCTATCCAACTAAACAGGTTTTTGTCGCTGAGAAACCTGCATTCGCTGGCTCTTTTTTCTTCAGAGCGATGCCACTCTGACTAACGACGCTGGGGTCACGCCGCCAAGAGCTCCTCTGATCATCAACGCCCACGTGTGCTGCTGTTACTGTATTAATGGAGCTCTCTGTTTATTGCGCTGTTTGTTTGTCTGTGTGTGCATGTGCTCTGATGCATTGCTCACTACGTAGCAACTGGTGTCCGTTATGAGGATAACCCACCGCACACACGCACGCTCTCGAATTCCAGATGGCGCACTGACTGTGTGGCCCTCGAGTGCCGTGAAGTTGGCACATCGAAGTGGAACGTCTGAATCGTTGGTTTGCTTGCCGATTCATTCGGTACAGTTGATGAATAAGCCTCGGCTGTAGCAATCATCAAGAACGCGGGTGGTATTATGGGCGGCGGTGCTAATTTGTTCAAAGGCGTGGAGCTCAAGGGTGTAGAGGAATGGGGCGGACATCAGTCAACTCTCGCCCCGAAACAGCAGGTCACACACAGGTGCACCAGCTCAAAGGGTAGCGTGACCCCTGGGCTCCCGTGGGGACCTGATCGCAAATGAGCGCCTGGCTTACTGTATCGTCTTGCGCTGTCTGGAGACCACTGCATGAGGAGCTCTTCGCCTTAACACCAGGTTGCGATCCATCCATCCATATGTACGCACATCTTTGGGAGAAAACTCAACATTAGACTCATGCTCACCGTTGGGAGGGGGAACTGGTTCGCGGTGAATGGGGGGGGGATCCCAAACACGTACTCCAAGGGAGGATGACTAAGGTCTTTTCTTCCTCTGCCCTCTTATCAACTGTTGGGAAACGAGCGACTGTCGCGAGCGTGGGACCGCGGCCGTGACCACTCGCTTCCCGTTGGCGGAGTGCTCCGTCGTGCATCCAGTCATCACCACGTAGGAGAACATCAGGAATGCTAAAGGCCGTGCCATTTTCATTCGCGAGGTTTGGCTTGAAGCATGCTAATCTTTTGAAAAGCGCTCTTCCTTTCACATTGTCAATGAATGATGTTAGGGATTGCTTGCGTATTGTACAGGTGTGAACCATGGTCAATTGCTTGTCTATTGTGAAGGAGGTGGACTATGCCCAGGGAGTGAGTGCACCAGACCCAAGGCTCCGAGGCAAGCGAATCCTCAACAATAATGCTTGATGTGGATCGGCGATCTGATTCTGGCGTGTTTCGCCAGCTGCAAGCAAAAGGCCCGTCTCTGGCGGGGTGGACCAGATCACCTGAGAACTTGTGCGGCTCACAGCGCACTGCACTGAGGACCGTTCTAGATACAGAGAGACTTTCGCCAGGGGCTTTCCCAGATTTGACTCTGCTGGCCTGACTTGCATGGGGTTGGTCATTTGGCATTTCAGTTCAACGAGAACCCTCCAAGGGCTGGGTGGGATAGCAGCATTCACTCGACTATTATCATTGACGCACTCGTGATGGAGCTCACAACGAAGGACCACATTGTGGCCCACACCAACGCCAACTTCGATTCCCTAAGGCCGAGAGCGATCTCTTTCAGCATTCGTGTTTTACAGTTAATAAAGGCCGAGCTAATAAGTGTTGATATACACCTTCAGGTTAGACAGACCAACCCGCACAACCTCAAGATGCTACAGTATAGTATGTATGTTATGCCGAGATGAAGATTTCTCGAAAAGGACGCACCGAAAACCCCAAGAGACCTTGCGAGCGACTGCGAAGACATAGCTTGTCAACAATGGGTCTGCTTCGCCCTCTATCGTGTTTGTTTATACTTGATTTTACTGTCAGTGCAAGCAAAGAGAGAGAGAGAGAGAGAGAGAGAGAGAGACCCAAGCAGGCTCAAGGCACGCGTTTTAACGTGGCAACTCCAGTGCTTTTGATGCTGCGAAATGCACTACGTGGGTTGCTACAGTACCTCCTGGCACAACTCCGACACAGCTGACTCAGAAAGAAGCTGAGAATTGTCATATTCTTCTGAGAGTTACTGTACTGCTACTGAATGTCTGAGTCTGATTTTTGTTTTTGATATCGAGCACTCTCTTCTGTACTCTGTCGACTCAGGTCGGCGACACAATCAAGTTTACTGTTGATCCCCAAGACGTTTTCTTTCGAGGTGATTTTGTCTCGTCCAGCACTCAAGCCAGAATTCTTTTGTTGTTGTCTGCAAGCCCACTTTTGAATCTTGGTTGGCTTCAACTCCAACCGGGCAGGCTTCTGTCGTCTTGTCTTACCAGTGAACCCAGTCCGGTGCCCGCATATCTGTAGGTAACGACGGAAACACCCGACCACCAGAAAATCTTGAACCCGATACAAAGTTGCGAAAGCAAACCCAGCGCGCGCTCACACCCTTCGCGAATTCGCGAATTTATCAATGGTGAGGGACAGTCTGCCCATTTTTGGCGTGAAAGACAGGTTTGCCACAATCCACTCAATACCTTGCAGCGAGGATGGTGGCTCTTATTTATCCTCCAGGATTTGTCGTTTTGCATCCAAGACGTTTTGCGATTGGTCAGAAACACTGATTTTCCAAATCATGATCACCACCCACCACCGTCGTCTTACCACAAGGAATTATGCAGGGGTTGATTGACACTGGCTGATCATCGATTCGCCCGTGCCAAGTACGATGGAAAAAGCAAGACACACTGCGCTGAACGAGCACGCTCCTATTGTTGTACTATTTTAATAGCTGCTCATGAAGTACGTATCTTGTATCAGCGTAGTGTGTGTGCGGTACAGAGCGAAAAAAGTTATCCGAGTGCACGAAAGGTTCAGTGCGCTCTATAGTAGAGTCTGACAGAGCTGCTCTTGTTGTACTGTATTGAAATACAGTATGTAGCACAGAGCAATCTTCGTCCGGGCCAAAGCAAATTAAAGCAGAACGCATACTTTAAGTATTGCGCTAGACAGTATTCAGTTGTATATTCCAGTAGGAACTCCCCAACTTGCATGCCCCCTGGATATGTTTAACCTACCCTGCGATTAGGTTAAGCATTTCGCAGTAAATTGGACCATACAAATTTGTTTATAAAATCCTATCATACAAACATGCAGTATATTTTTCCTGGGTGATGGGTGTGTACCGTGGAGTGGACCACATTAATCTCGAGGTGGACTTCTGTCTTGAGGTGAATGAACTAGAGACAATAATATAAACAGAACATCGGATGATATTGATAGTGTCTGATCAATACCTGGCACTACAGAAAGCTATCTACTACACGACTTTCCTACGTAGTGAGAAAGGATTAAGGTACTTACAGTTCTTTTTAATCATATCACCTTCTCACTTGGCAAAACTGCATGCTGTCTTGGTAAAGAGATTATGTGTGAAACGCATTTGATAGCTACACAACGACACTTCAGCCACGGCAAGCTGGAACGATTGACACTCCATGTTTAAGACACTTACTGACCTTTAATACTTTGTTTGCCATTCGCTCGATCACTCGTTTACTCCGCGCACAACTACACGGACACAATGTGATTTCTTGGATCGACGTTGGTTGGTTTTTAGTGAGTCTATTTCCCTTATGTGGACCCATACAAGCTAGTTAATGGTTGCTCGAGTTTTACGAGTCGTTAAGAGGTGAATCTCAAAGTGAATTCGTCCGTGTATGCTTGAAATAAACCTGCACACATAGGATCCTTTGTGCGTATGCTTTAAGCACTTAGATGCGCGTTTAATTTACTGTACATAGGCCACATCCGTATCCAACAAACATCTAGGTTTTTGTACACTTCTGTTTGGGAACATGCTCATTTCGATATGCATAGCTTGGTCAAATGGCTATGCATCATGCATTCAAGGGTGCCTGCATAGTTTCCATACATTGCAATAGGGAACGAAGGTGGGAGATCCAAAATCGCTATGCAATTTCCAACTATGCATAACGGCGCAAACCATATAGGGAGTTCCTACTGTATGCTGGCTTCGCGAACTCAAAAACGCTCTGTTTTTTGTGCCATCAGTACGGTGTTTAACTGCATCCATTTCACATCTTTCTGGAGTCCTCTGCCAGTTGTTCGCTCGTTGTCCTGTTGTTGTCCTGTTGTTGTCCCTCCCTCTGTCTCGGATTACCACTCATCGTGCATTCTCCAATTTGCTTCGTTCATACGCACGTGCGCACACACAGCAGCGCATGCTGAGAGACACCTGAAGACCCAGAAGAAGGCATGCCGACGTCTTCTACCGTAGACGAGATATTGCGGCCGCTGAAGCTCACGCCACAGGAGACCGAGGTGCTCACCCAGCAAGCCAAGCGACTTGTATCGGAAACCTTGGCGGCCAGCGAGCTCTTCATCGCAAATGACCATCAATTACCAAAGAGCGAGTGGAAGCACATGAAGACCAAGGAGCACGTCCAAGTCTACCGATCGCGAAAGGGGAAACGATCGGCCGCCACGAAGGGGGACAGCATCAGCAGTTCAAGTAACTCGAGCACCACCACCGCCACTGACTGCAGCAACAGCACCGACCGCCCGCGATCGAATACCCCGGGGGAAACCGCAACTTCGCAGCGACCTGCAGGGAAGAGCTCCTCCAGCGACAGCAGCTCTAGGTCAAGCGCTAGTTGCGACAGCAGCTCAAACTCCAGTAGCGATTTCACCGCCGAGATCAACAAGACAAAGACCGTCGACCTGCCGCTCGTGATTGCGACAGGAATCGTCCCAGGGACCGTTGAAGACGTGGCGTTTGGCGCGCTCGCGTACACTGAGCGAATCACCCGTCTCCGCGACACGCACGTCCAAGAGAAGTATAAAGGCGTCAAGGTCTTGGCTACGATCGTGCGGCCGACTGCCCAGGATCCGTTCCAGTCGCTGACCGTGAAGTGGACGTGCAAGAACGTCAGTGCGCTCTCTCGGACGCGCGATCGCGTGTTCATCGAGGCGAACGGCATCGCGACCGACTCGAGCGGCAAGAAAGTCGCGTACCACTTGATCCACTCGATCGACAGCATTGCGCGGATCCCGGGCCTCAAGCACCTCGACATCATGCGCGTGAACATGTCGGTGTGCTACGTCTCGCGCCAGTACGACCAGTCGTCGGTCGACGTGTTCTGTCGGGGCTTTCTCGACCCAGGCGGTAATCTTGCTGAGAGCATCGCGGTCTCTGGGTTCACAAACTTCATGCTCTCGGTTGTCCACTTCGTCGACTGCGCCTACACCAAAAAGCTGCTCGTATTAGCGCACAAGAAACTCCAAAGTGCGTCCCATGTCAGTGTTCACAGCACAGCGAGTCATTGCAGCTATTGTGCGTCGAGCCTCACAGTGTTCGGGAGTCTCATCCAGACTGGCACCACGTGCCAATCGTGTCGACAGGAGATTTGCAACAAGTGCAGCGTCACGAAGAAGGTCGCGGTGGAAGTGAGCAGTGCGGAAACGAAGCTCACGTCTGTCATCTACTGTCTGCACTGCGTCATCGAGGCGACAAAATCTTCAACACGCGAGGCTGCAGTCGTGATAATGGAGCTCTTCGACCCACAGTGGAGCGGAACGCAGAGGGGGTAGAATAGAGGGGATACACCGATAGGAATACAGCGAAAGCGACGTGATACTGCAGCCAGCAACGCATACACACACATCACACGCCAATTCAGTGGTGAAAAGGGCTTTGGTGTAACAGCAACCAGCGGTGCGAAACAAGTCCTGGAACCGGATTGAAGATGGATTGGAAAAAAATGGCTACTTCCGAGTGGTCCTCCAGAGTTGGCATCTGACTTCGATGGTGTCATTCCAAATAGGAGGGAACTCTTGATTATTGTCAGATGGATGCAGCGCTGAGTGTGTTGCGATCGATCTGTGGGTAAATCGACCACGGATCCGTTGACAAAGAAATAACTTTGCCTCGACAAGAGTCGGTAAAGGGCTCCGTCGCTGCGAAGTGGTTCTTGAGGATATTTATTTAGAACGATTGATTCTAACCGGTTAATTACTTGGTACTTAGACGGTTAATTGCTCGTCGTTTTTGTAAAATGGCTCAAAACAATAATAGGGTTTTTTTAGACAATATTCCGGACACGTTTGTATGGGTTTTTGCTAATTAAGGTGTCCGGAATATTGTCAGCTTTTTGCGGGTACACTCATAACCGACAAGATCCCGGAAACCTTAATATAGCAAAAACCATCCAAATGTGTCCAGAATATTGTCTAACAGTAAAAAACAAATAAGGGAATTCCGATGCTGAAACAGAAAAAACAAATGAACCATTTTACAAAAACGGGGCTGAATCAGAAAAAAAACAAATGAACCCATCGTAAACCCGGCCCGTTTTCGCACTAAGTACTGGATCCACAAAGTACGAATCAGATCCTGATATTTAAACTTTGCAGAGACTAAACAATACAAGAGCCTGAGACTCTCTCAGTCGCACCTTGCTCACTTCCCTTCGTAGGTTACTACTGTACACTACAGTGCCGGAAATTGGGTTAGGACCAGTGACATTTTCGTATCTTTTTTAGCCAATAGTTGGTTGTTTCAGCTCAAATTTTAACCAATCGTAGAGAAGACAAAGACGAATCGAATGGCGTTCTTCATTCGCAAATCCGCCGCGCAGAGTTCAAGAAAGAGGGGAAGAGTGAACAGGTAAGGGAAATGGCGATAGGTTCAGCGAGCGCCGACGCTGCTTGGGGCTTGAATATGTAGCATAGAGCATTCAGAACGGGTTCATTTAGCAGCTGAATGATACCGTTATTTCTCTGTATGCGTACTTCCCCTAACGTATGTATTCTCGTGTCTCGAATGCTGCCACCACAGATGGGTCGAGGAAAACGACTGGATGACTTCGAAAAGGTCGGGATAGTCGCTCTGCGCGCGCAAGGACTGAGCAG
>JAASGK010000071.1:0-49461 GCA_023334195.1 Globisporangium emineosum
CTCGGTTCTTGTGGCCGTCCTGAAGTACCAAGAGGTCAAATCGAGCCGAAATTTCACCACAAGAACGTTCGCAAATGGGTCTATAAGCTCTGAAAACAGCTCGTCCGGAAACTCATTTTTGCGCGCAAAATTTGAATTTTTGAGAATTTTTGGGATGTCCCTAAGATTTTGGCGCGCACTGTATCTCTTAACAAGTCATGCAAGCGCTACAGTCACAATCATTTTGTGTGGTGATTGTGTGGTTCACAAATCTCCAGCCTTGACACGGCAGTTACACACTTTGTCACCGACCCAAAGCAATCCAACCCAAAGTCTCCCCCTCCTCAACTCAACTCACAAGAACAAGCAGCAAGACAAGACACGCGCGAAGCAGTCGTCACGCACACGCGAACGCCAGCAGCAAGTGCAACAGCAGACAGACAGTAGCAGCAGCACCATGGGCATCCCGCGCTTCTACCGCTACATGTCGGAGCGCTACCCGCTGATCAACCAGCCGATCTCGGACGTGTCGCTGCTGCCCGAGTTCGACGCGTTCTACCTGGACATGAACGGCATCATCCACAACTGCACGCACTCGGACGGCGGCGACAGCGACGCGCTCTCCACGCTAGGGCTCGCGGCACAGCTACACAACATCTTTACGTACATGGACCGGCTCATCACGCACATTATCAAGCCCAAGCAGCTCGTGTACATCGCGATCGACGGCGTCGCGCCGCGCGCCAAGCTCAACCAGCAGCGCTCGCGCCGCTTCCGCGCGGGCCTCGACCGCCAGGAGGCGCTGGAGAAGGAGAAGTACCTGCAAATCAAGCTCGAGGACGAGAAGAACGGCAACCGCGGCGCGGCGGCCGAGGCGAAGGACAAGTTTGACTCGAACTGCATCACACCCGGCACCGAGTTCCTCGAGCACCTGTCGCACCACTTGGTCTACTTTGTGCGCCAAAAGATGAAGACCGACCCGCTCTGGGCGCGCTTGGAAGTGTTCTTCTCTGGTAGCGAAGTGCCCGGCGAGGGGGAGCACAAGATCGTCGAGTTCATCCGCCACCGCAAGATGATGCCCGGCTACGGCGCGAACATGCGCCATTGCATGTACGGCAGCGACGCAGACCTCATGCTGCTCGGCCCCATGACCCACGAGCCGCACTTCACGCTCGTGCGCGAGGTCGTGGTCTGGGGTAGCCACAAGGTGAAGGTGCAAGCCAAGCAGATCGAGGAGCAGCAGTGGCAGCTCGTGCATCTGAGTCTCTTCCGCGAGTACCTCATGATGGAGATGCGCGTCGCGGCGCCTCTAGACGGCGAGCGCATGCTGGACGACTTCATTTTGCTCACGTTCTTGCTCGGCAACGATTTCATTCCGCACAGTCCGACGCTCGAGATCAGCGAAGACGCGATACCTTTACTCTTACAGGTCTATAGGGAGTTGCTGGAGAAGCACCAGGGACAGTACTTGACCAAGAACGGGAAGCTGGTGAATATTGAGCTCCTGCAGGAGCTCTTTCACGTGATTGGCAGCCAGGAAGAAGACATTCTGACCAATCGCGCGATCGAAGAAAGTAAAAAGAAGCACCGCGGCGGACCGCGAGGCGGACGCAACGAGCGACCGATGGTCACGCACGACGTGAACGAGGATCTCGTGCAGAACGCGATCTTGGCGCTGAACGACAGCGACGACGAAGACTGCCCGCCACCGTTGCTAGACGATGAAGACGAAGAAGACGAAGACGACGAAGACGAGCAGGAGAAGGCGTTGCTCGAGGCACTGGACGGCGAACTGGAGACGAAGCTCGCGATGGAAGTCGAAGAGGAAGAGCACCAGCTCTTCGCGGAGCTCTCGGGTAGTCAGAGCTTCCAGGACACCAAGTGGGCGTACTACGAGCGCAAGTTTAAACTCACGCGCGGCGACGGCAATGCGCACAACGAGGGGCTCGAGGAGATCAAGAAGCACTACATGGAGGCGCTCATGTGGTGCATCGCGTACTACTTCCAGGGTCCGCCGTCCTGGTCCTGGTTCTACCCATACCACTACGCGCCGATGGTGTCGGACCTGACCAACATCAGCGAAATCGCTGCGAAGATCAAGTTTAACAACGACCCAGAGACCGACGGCCCGTTGCTGCCATTCGAGCAGCTCATGTCCAACTTGCCGGCGTCCAGTGCGCACCTCGTGCCGGAGCCGTACCGGTTCCTCATGGTCTCGCCGTTGTCGCCGATCAAGCATTTCTACCCCGAGACGTTTGATATCGACATGGAAGGCAAAAGGAACTCGTGGGAGGGCGTGAACATCCTGCCGTTCATCGACGTAGCGCTACTGAAGCAAGCGATCGCGCAGTACTGTCCTGACAGCCGGTTGACACAGTCCGAGCGACGGCGCAACACGCTCAAGATGCGGCCGCTTCGCATCGTGCTCGACCTGAGTGTCGTGGACACGCTCCCGTCTTCGCTGCCGGGTGTGCCTGGCTTCCCAGACATCCCCGTGTGCAACACTCGCGTTGAGGACTTCACGTTGCCGCCCATCACTGTGCATGGAGGTCAGTTCCAGAGTCGTCTGATGGACGGCGTGACGTTGCCACTTGCTGGTTTTCCGTCGCTGTACACTGTGCCGCTGGAAGCGGTTCGCATTGACCACGTCCGCTTGAACTGCTTTGGCATGGCGTCCAGGAAGGCGTCGCTCATCCTCCAACTGCCACCGACTAGCGTTACCGAATCGGGAGCTCCTGCTGTTCCGCCACAGGATCTGATCTCGACAACCGTGTTGGTGAACTGGCCAAACCTCCACGAAGCGCAGGTCGTCGGTGTCAGCAGCCTCGCTGGTGAGTACCGTCCCAAGAAGAACGCCAAGGGGAGGAAGGAAGTCGTGTTCACGCCGTACGAAAATGACGAGAAGACCTCGTGGGCCTACTACGCGCAGAGTGAAGTGATCAAGTTGCTCTCCGGAAGAGGTTCGCCGGGCAGCGGAGGCATTGACTTGGGAAAAGCAGGGATCTCAACCGTGTTGCACGTTCTCCCGTTGCAAGGTATGGTGTCCAACTCACTCACTGGCGCGATCGAAAAGAAGTTTGGCGACGTTGAAGCGCTCGTGCCGTACCAGCTCGCGGTGGTGAACCGCAAGCTGCACGACGACCGCTTCCAAGAAACCGGGAAACTCGCGCTGGCCGAGCGATTCCCTCCCGAGTCGGTTGCGCTCATCACAAATGGCGAGTGGCTCGGGTGCACTGCCGAGGTGGTTGAGTGCGACGAAGACGAGAACGAGGTCAAGGTGCGTGTGAACACGATCGACAAGGAGCCTCCGTTCGGCTACGTTGTCGCGGAGCGGATCACGGATAAGTATTTCCCAGGCTACCTGGTCGCGCAGAAGCTTGGCATTTCGACCACCACTCTGGGGGTGTTAACGGGAAATGTGAACGTGAACCCTGGTGGCTTTGACATTGGGCTGAACATTCGCTTCCGCAAAGATCTGCTGCTTCCAGGCTACTGCCGCCTCGTGAACCGCACTTCCCCTCAGCAAGGACACAAGGACGCGAGCGAAGAAGCGAACGTGTGGCGAAAGGGCGACATTGTGAAGATTGTGGGTAGTGGCGAGTACGACGCGGCGTTGAAGAATGACTCGCATCAATCGCAGCGCAACGGCGGTGGTGGCGGTGGCGCAGGGAACGGGAGCAACACTATGTGGGAGTACTCGGAGCGTGCGGTGAAGTTGCTCGCTGCCTACAAGGCCGAGTTCCCTGCAATTGTGAGCAAGTTGGACAAACTGCCGTTTGGAACGAGCTACAACGGCAAGGACCTCTTTGGCGTGCGAGACGGCAAGGAGGTTGAGATCAAGACAGAGCTGGTGAAAGTGTGGATCGAGCAGCAGCACTTGGGAGGCAAGGAGCACTCGAAGCACATCCCCGTGACATCCGAGTACCTCTCTCTCAGTGCGATTCGAGCTGTGGAAGCGGCAGGAGCGCTCCGAGCCACGGAGCGACAGAAGCATGCAGCTCAGAACCAGGTGAAGCCAGTCGAAGCGCTGATCCCAGCGCACCATTTGTTCCGCCCGAACCCGTTGGTGAACCAAGATCTCACAGGTAGCGAGGTGTCGAGACGCGCGACCAAGAACCCTGGAGCCCCTCGACTCGGCGATCGCATCATCAACATCAGTGGACGAGGAATTCCCTTCGGCCACCGAGGCACTGTTGTCGCGACTCACGTGAGCAGCAAGTGCGTCGAAGTTCTCTTTGACGAGAAGTTCACTGGAGGCGAGCCATTGTACGGAACTGTGAGCCTCGATCGCGGCAAGATCGTCTCGTGGAACAACGCCATCTGCGTGTCAACGCCGCCTGGAAGCAGCCAAGGAGCGCAAGGCGCCGCAAGCGTCGATGCGTCCCACAGACAATACGCGAGCAAAAATGGCCTGCCTCGTGCGAATGACGGCTCTGTCAAGATCCTGGCGAAGGGCAAGAGCGACACGAGTCGCAAGGGCAACAAGAAAGAAACCACCAGGAACAACGGCAATGCGCTGCGTGTTTCGGCCAACTCTGGTATGCCCGCCGTGCCTCCTCCTCCTCCAGTCCCAAGTTCGCTCCCGCCACCTCCCGACGCGAGCAAGATGCAGATGCTGCTCGAGAAATGGACCGGTGGTGAGGCTCCACCAGCTGGCGGAAACGCCGCCAAGAGCTCTCCGAAGCCAAAGTCGCTGAAGAAGCCTACCAAGAAGGATTTACCTGCAAAGAAGACTACTACTGCCAAGCCAACAGCGACTGAAGGAGCAGCGTCAGCGCCAGCAACAGCTGCACCTGCACCTGCGAATCCAGAGATTGAGCCTTCGGTGATGGCATTCTTCTCTGCTGCCCAGGCGTCGGGCGTCGAGCTTCAGCCGGCTGCTCTGCAACCTCCAGCTCCGGATAATGCGATGTTGGGCCTGTTCCCGCACAACTACGCTGGAGCCCCAGGAGCGCACTCACTGATGACTCCTCCCCCACCACCACCACAGGGAGCATACGGACACCCAGTGTTTGTTCCGCATTTGCTGGTTCCTCAGGCCATGCAGCCGCCACCTCCTCACCACCACCACGCGTTCATCAATCCTTACCAGCATCCACCGTTCCCACCTCAAGGTGCACCAGCGTACATGCTGAATGCTGGAGCCCAGCAGTACGCTCCGCCTCCGGTTCCTGTGGAGCCAAAGCTCTCGGAAGACGAATACCCGACACTGGCTACTGCCGCGACCACAAAAGCGACAAAGAAGACCCAAGTGACTGTGACTACTGTGGTCTCAACTACTAACGCCGGCTCCACTGTCGTCGTGTCCGAGGAGCAGAAGAAGAAGACCTCGCGCCACAAGAAGCAGGCGCCAAAGAGCAAGAAGCCGGCAGGCGCAGCAAGCGGCAAAGAGCAGGTCTGGGTGCCAAAGTCTGCCGACGCAGCGCCTGCAAAGCCTTCCGGAGGCCCTCAGCTGCTGCTCCCAGCCCAACTCTTGCGCTACCAGCAGCAAAAACAGCAGCAATAAGAAAAGATTCTGGAAGCAATGGTGACTGAACTCAGTCTGTGCAAAGCAACATTGTGACAATGTGGAAAAGGAGAAAAAGGATATTGGACCCAGTGGTATTTGGTGTGTAAATAGACATTCCCAACCTGCATCGCAATCTCTAACGAGGCTAATTCTGTTGATGTTGAGCTCTTGAAGAGCCAATGAGGTTGGTGAGAACAAGTCTTCTCTGACTTTTAGAGTTCGTTGCGCCTGAAGCCGCAACAACAAAGTTGCACTGGCACAAGAAGAAGCCTCCTCGCAAAGAGATCCGGGCATCATGGTGCAGAGCGAAGAGCAAGAAGCAGCGCTGCCCGAGTTCGTCCTCAAGCTCGACGACGGTGGGTTCACAAAACTGATTCGACAATGGTTTGTCAGGCGTGCGTCAGCTGCAACACGCCCAATTCTATCTGTGGCTGAGGAGTGTGTCGATTTGTTGTTGTTGTTGTCTCTCCAGACTTTCCCTGCGGCGCAGCATATCGCGCGATTCGAAGCCCGCGCACGAACTCGTCGTCTGATTTGCTCAAGCGGTTCCAGCACTCGGACTCGCAGAGCTCGGTCGAGAGCGCATCCAGCTCTACTAGCGACGGGCAGCAGCAGCTCACAGCGGCCTCCGAGGCAAGCAACAACAGCCAGGCAGTACCAGCAGTTGGCGGTCGACCTAGTACCACAGAGCAGGACCTCGCCAAGCGAGCCCAGAGGCGCGTGATCGACCACAAGCGCTCGGAGCTCGAGAAGAAGCACGAGCTCGAAAAGGGCCGGCAGAAGAAGCTCGAGAGCGAGAAACTCAAGAAGGAGCACACGAGCCAGCTCAAGAACCGGCGGCGCGCCGAGATCTACGCGCTCAACGCGATCATGAGGCAGGTGCAGCAGGACAAGATCGCCACGTTCCTTCACGCGCAGAAGCAGCTTCGAGGGGATACAGCTGAGGGCGCAAATACCACGAAAGGCGGCTCGGATTTGCCACACCCGGCGATGCATTCGATTGGCGTGTGAGTGGGTAGGTGGAAGACACACTCGCCAAAGGAGGGTGGCTATAATACCACTATCATCTGATTCAGGGGCCACATGGGAGATGATAACCAGGTTTCCGACATGATTTTCGATCAGAGTACGCCTCCATTTGCCATGGGAACTCAGAGTTTGCCCACATGTTTAAAATCGCTTGGAGTCTTCCGATCGGAGCTCCTCGTTTTTTTATCCATCCATTTATCCTTTCTTCCTCAATCTAGCAAACCAGCTCCCAACGCCAGCTCGCCACTGAGAAGGATCTCAAATCATTGTGGACCTCCTTGCCCTATGCGAGCTGATAGGAGGCACAAGGTTATACTGCCGGCCTCGCCTGGAGTCTCACTTCTCAATTTCCTACCCTCCAACCTCCAGTAGAAAAGCAATCAATGGCTCAGCCTCTCTCCAAGACCAACCTCGAGCCCGCGACGGTGGCCACCAAAGTCAACACCAGCGCTGCGAACGACATCATGACGGGCGAGTGGCAGCTCGGCCTCTTCTCGTGCTTCGAGCACCTCGTGCCCAACTGCTTGCACGTGCGTGTCGCTCGCGTAGATCTCATCGCGCTTGGGGGTCGCGTCTTACGCGCTCACGCTCTTCTCGTTCCTCACACTCTGGCTCGCGTTCTACCTGCTCAACGTCGTGTACACGATCATGGTATTCCAATCCGGTGGGGACGAGAATGGCGGCGTCTTCACGATATCCACGACTAGCTACAGTGACGGTTACGACCGAACCACGGTCGCGGTCGCGGGGCAACCAGCGATTTACACACCCGCGTGGATCGCGAGCTCCATCTGGATCATCGCGTACGTCAGCTACACGTGCTTCCTGCGCGTGACGACGCACACGTGCTCCAGCATCCCGGGCAACATCGACGTCCTGGTCTCGCTCTTCTGCTCGTGCTGCGCCGTGGCCTAGACCGTCCCACACGTCAAGAGCTACACCCCCAGAAACTGCAGCTTTGGACCGGTGGCCACGCTCCCAGTGTGCCCGTCGCAGCAGGTTGTTGCCGCCAACACCGCTGTCAGCGCAGTCTAGGTAGGTACCTAGCTACGAGAACTTCCTGTCGCTCATTCACTAAACAGGGTCAACAAGCAAGCACAGACTTTCCATCTAGTGATCTGACTTGCCAGTTTGTCCACTTCAGAGTGTCAAGTTGATGGTCTCCACCGTAGTACCGTGCAGGTCGTCGTCGTCTGGGTTCGAGGAATCCAAGAGTGCCCAGCTCCCTTCTGCGCTGCTGTGAATGAGCACGCAAGCATGCATAATCACGCCTGCCATACAATGTACTACTAGTCGACAGGCTTCAACGCACTGGGTGGGGCTGGGACCAAGTGCTGCGTGCTCCACCATTTCATTTCACTCGCCCGCCTGCCTCTCCCAAAGATCTCTGGACGCAACGGCTGCATCGTCACAAGCGCCTGTCGTTTTTCAGATGACGGACCACTTGGTACGCGCAGGATCCTTCCTCCCCTCCTTCGCGATGCACGCTTGCGTTCCCAGGATGCGTACCCGCCACTAGGCGTTATCGGTCTCTCGCCACCTGCAGAAGAGTGCAATGCAATAATGCCCTGGAACAAGTCGCTTTCGCTATGTGGCTTTTCAATATGGTTGGGATTCTCAGATTCCTTCTCAGATTCTCAGTTTTCAAGCCAGAGCCCAGGGTCGGACCTTTCTCTCCCACCCCATCCCCCAGATGGCCAGTTCAACCGCTCTTCACAGTCACAATTCCCGACAGAAAATCTGAGACTGACCTGAGAACGAATGGAAATGCTCTATTGCAACAGTGCCGATCGATCGCGCAGTCGTGTCGTCCGCCCCATCAGCAGCTACGTAAAGCGATCGACCGACCGCCTGCTGTCCCGCCCGTTGTCTCCAGCAGCAGCAGCACTCAGGTGGGTCTCTTTGGCTCCTGAACCCCAGTATCGCTTTATTTAGCGCTCGCTCAGATCCGCTCGCTGCTCTTAGCTCAACGCGCAGCTCACTAAGCCAAGGCGCTTGCTCCTCAGAAGGCGTAGATACTGCTCGGCAATCCGCAAGCGAGCCGCAGCGCAGCCCACGCAGACGCACAAGGCGAAGTGCAGCGCTCAAGACAAGCGAAGTGAGTCAGCATGTCGCTCATCGCGCTGCTCTCGCTGTCTTCGTCCGCGTCGTCGTCGTCTCGGTCGCCGTCGTCGCCAGGGCGGTCGTCCAAGCTCGTGGACCTCTACCAGCGCATCCCGTTCCACAGCAAGGCGCGGCGCAACTCGCAGACCGGCGGCAGCGCGCTCAAGACCCAGGGAGACCTCCACTTGAAACTCTATGGGGTGCGTAGCCATGGGCGTTCACTGTGTGTGACGTTGACTCTAATACATGCGTGTGTGTGTTTCTAAATAAATGCCGCGTAGACGAACAAAAAGAGCCGCTATCGCTCACTGCTCACAGGCTTCTCGGTCGACGTCGTCGAGCGCTTTGACAGGCTCCTGGCTCCCTATAGTATCAGCAGCAGCAACACCAACAATATATCGCATCCGGGGCTTCTAGTGACGAGCGACGGGCTCTACGCGCCGCAGTCGAGCCTCAGCCTCTTCATGGACAGTCTGCATTTCCTCCCACAGGCGGCGATGGCATCCTCGTGGCGCAATCGGAAGCCCGTGATGCTCGCCACCAGCGCAGTCTACGACAATAGCAACAGCAGCAGCTCAGCGAACAAGCCACCACCAATGGACCGTCAGATTGAGCTCGTGGCGTTCCCTCGCCGCCGGTCTGTGAGTCGAGCGGTAAAGCATCAGGACCAGGACGCGAGCCTCAAAGTCCCCACTGTTGTCATTCCCTCGCGAGCCACAAGACGCTCGAGCATCAGCAACAGCCGGTCGCCGACGTCCAGACACAGTAAACAGGGCGACCTGCGGCGTGCGATCCGCGCCAACGCGCAGCTCTCGTCCGCGCTCATGAACAAGAAGATGATCCTGAACGAGGCGTCGACCACGGGCCCGACCAGCAGCGAGATCAGCTACGAGATCAACGAGGAGGAGCTCGCGAGCCGCTTTTACATTGAGCTCCGGTCGAACGACTCGCGCGAGACCACGAGCAACGCGTCTGGGGCGTCCACGCCGCGTACAGAGACCAAGGTGGTGCGGTTCGCCAAAGAGGAGGACGAATACGAGCAGCATGACCAGAATGACACGACGAATCAGAAGAGAGAGGGCGAGTGGAAGGCCAAGCAGCTGGACCTGGAGCGCCAAGTGGCCGCGCTGGTCGCCGAGAACCAGGCCAAGACCGCGCTCATCAAGTACCTCATGGACGAGAACAGCCGCATCGTGGGTGACTGCGAGTGCGGCAACACTGTGAAGGCCACAGTCTCCGCCTCCCCAGAGAGCGAGGAGATCCATCACCACCACAGCAACAACAACAACAGCAGCAGCAGCGCTTCAAGCGGAAGAGCGCAGCAGCAAGGCGGTGGAGAACAACTCGCAGACCATGCGACTGGAGCTCCTATCAGCAAGAACGAGCCAGAGTCTCCATTGTCATCGCCAACCAAACCAGCAGCACAAGTGTCGTCCATCGAAGTCCAGGTAGCCAAGAGGAAGCTGCCTGAGACGGAACCACACGTTGCGCAGAACCAGAATCAGCAGCAGATTCACACGCCGAATCAAAAGACGGCGGCCTCGCACGAGGTGCTCTTCGAAGGGCTCGTGAGCGAGATCGAAGCCGAGTTCTCCCAGCTTTTCACGTGCGAAAGCAGCGCGTGAGCGGAAAGCGGGAGTAGCAGGCAATTGAGTCAGTACAATAGAAAAAAACGTCGAAGGACCAACCATCCACCAACCACCACCATATCTATTAATCCAACAACACCAACGATACACGGAGCTTTCCGTGAAGTTGTCAATCGACTCTCATTTGTTTAGTTCAGAGCTCAAGAGCTAATCACAGTTTAACTCCGAAATCGGGGAGAACACAGCCTCGGCGTTGACTGCGACACTCGGTCCCAGAGTTTCCCGAACTCGAAGCCGCTTGCAGTAAACTCCTTCTCGACCTGCTGAAAAATTTGACCGACGAGCGTATAGAACTCCTGTCCGCCAGCTTTGAACAGGGCCTCGCGGATCTCTTGCGATTGCATTTTCCTGGCGAGTCGGTCCACGAACTGTCGGCATTTCAACCACGTCGTGCACTTGTACTTCGTTAACTGACCGTCTCCGGCGAACTCTGTGAGGACGCGCTCCATGTCTTGGTGATCTTTCTGGTTCACTCGAGCGGAGACAGCCTTCAAGTTGCACTGTTGGTTGAAAATGGAGCGACTGACCTCTGTGCTGAGACGGTGCTCCGGTGCGAGCTTCTCGTTCAACAGAACCACGAGGTCGAGAGGCACGTAGTGCGCTGCGTGGTACTTCTTTGCACGCTTGCTCGGCGAACTCAGGCTGCGCTGGGAACTCGTTCAGCTTGCTTGCGTATCGATCCTTTTTCGAGTTGAGCACGCACTCTCGCTGCTCCCGATCGTTACGAGATTCGTCCGACACCAACGCAATATTCTTCCATGACACCATCACGCCAGCGTCGTAAAATTCGGAGAGTTTATCTTCGTCATGTATTGCGAGTGCAGTAGCCACGAGAGCCAGGTGGCGCAGCTGCCAGTTGTAGAATCTTCTTTGCTTAGAGAGTCCACTGCGTCGTTGAAACGTTGGGATCGGTCGATATTGGCTCGAATCCACTTGCGGGTCGCCTCCCGTTTGCTCTTGTCCTTGCACTTGCGCGAGATCTTGGTCGCGAGTCTCAAATGCTCATTCTTAAAGAACACGAGGTAGGCGAAGAATTGGTCCAAGTCGCTCCGGCGAATCCCGTCCGCTCGTATCACGCCACCTTCGCTTTTGATGCTGTCGATCGAGGGCTCTTCGACTAGGAACAGTGCAAGCGCGAGGGTGGGACGAGGCGACACCGACGACTCAGCTTTTGGCTTTGCAGTAGGTTTCTTCGAGACAGGGGAGATGGTAGGCTATTGATGCTCGATCTCGGGTTCGTCCTCATTGGCACCGCCGCTCGGTATTAATACAACCTTCCCGTTTGGGTGGGCCATCAGTGGAGCTAATGGTGATATGGGGGCAGTATTTTGCAATGACCAGCGCCACTTCGTCTTGAATTCGCTTGCACAATTTCTTGCCGTGCTGCAGTCACTCCATGATATCGCTGAAGTTGTCGTGGTTGACGTGTTTGTGGACTTGAACAAGCCGGTCAAGCATGTCATTGGGTCTTCCTAGCGCTGCTGGTCGCTCTGCATCGCTCTCGGCGATTAAAATGTCGTCCACGAGCTCGTGAAGCTCAAGCGTCGTTTTCAAGAACGACCTGGAAAAGAAAGGCATGATGGAGGACGTCGTCGCTGACTTGCTCATCGAGCGGAGCGCGCGTTGAGTGCTTGGGCGAGCCTGCGGGAGATGAAAAGGCCAAGAGCAAACGCGGTGTTGTTGCTGCGCGTCGAGTTGTTGCGCATGCGCTGCAGCAGTGTCTCTTCGCGCGGATCGGCAGGCGTCGTGGAGCTCATCGTGAACGGGGATTAGTGACTTGCTTAGGTGAATGGAAACAACGGCTGAGGTTCTCGAAGCTCCTCAGATCTTATAGGGGAACGATCCATCCCACCCCACAGAGAAAGAAAGAAAACAGATGAAAAGCTACGTAGTAACTCGGAGCAGATTGCTTCTGCCAGCAATTCCTCAGGGGCAATCACTATTAAATCCCTGATAAATGGGTACAAAACTCCAGTTTTGTACCCATTTGTCTGATTTTTTGGCCGCAATTCTGAGTGACGACAACACCTCCTCCCAATGGCGTTTGCACAATGGAGGTACGTGTCACGATGCCCTGAACCAGATCGTGGGTGTCAAGGTCAAGGCGATTCACGCAGGGCTCACTTGGAGATCCGGCTCCAACAGCAGCTCACTTGCAATCCGTTGTCTTTGAAATTGGTTCGCGTGTCGATTTTTGATTTGACTCATTGACAAAGTCGGAATCGGACAGAAGAATGCTCAGCACGAGATCATGTCTGGCTGGGCTCGCGTTTATAAAGAGTGCACTGTATCTACCATGAAGTAGTAATACTTGCTATCGCAATAGAGGACACAACAGCGACCGAGCGTCGTCTCCTGCATCGTCTTCGTCCTGCCGGTCCCAGATTTTCCCGAAATCGTACCCGCGGTCGACGAATTCCGTCTCAATTTGCTGAAAAGTGCGGCCCATGAGCGTGTAGAGCTCCTGTCCATTGGCTCTGAGGAACGCGTCGCGGAGCTCCGGCGACTGCACGCGCTTGGCGATCTGGTCGAGTCGGTCCTTGGTGTTGCGCCAGGCGAGCCACGTCGCGCACTTTTGCTTCTTCTGAAATCCATATTTGATGAACGCGGCGATGAAGTGCTCCACTTTGCGGTGGTCCTTGATGTTCACGCGAATGGGAACGGCTTTTAAATTGCACTGGCGGTTGAGAATCGAGCGGAGATCGTCGGCGCTGAGGCGGAACTCGGGTGGGAGCGCGTTGTTCCACTGGATCGTGAGGTCGAGCGGGAGGTAGTGCGCTGCGTGGTACGCTCCTCCTTCGATCCCGCCAATTTGCGTGTTACTGCGACTCGCTCGAGCGCGCTGCAGACACTCTTTCTGCTGGCGGGCGTCGCGCACTTCGTCTGAGACCAGCGGGATGTCCTTCAAAGACTCCATCGCGCTTGTGTCGTAGAGTGCCGAGAGCACGTGCTCGCCGTACACTGTGAGCGCAGCAGCCACGAGAGCCAACTGACGCAGCTCCCAGTTGAAGAACGCGCTTTGCTTAATGCGACTCGGACTGTTCTGCTTGGGCTTTGAAATCTCTTGCCCGTCATGACTGCGTGGATTGCTGCAAACAGGGATCGCGCCGATATTGGTTCGGATCCACTTGTGGATCTCTTTCTTCGTGTGCTTGTCGACGCAGTTGCGCGCGATCTCGGTCGCCAAGTGCGTGTGGTCGTTCTTGAAGAACGCGCGGTAGGCGGCGAATCGAAAAGGGCACTTTTGCCAGATCTCGTACGCTCGGTGCACGCTTGTCTCGCGTCGGATGTTGTCGACTGTGGCGTTTGGAATTTGCAGCACTGGGAAACGCGGGTGTGCTAGTTTAAGGGACAACGACGGCCTTGATGATGATGACGACGACGACAATGATGATCTCCTCCTGGCAGCAGTAGCTCTCTCGGTGGCAGGAGATATCGTTGATGCTGTGAGCTGATCTACGATTTCAACAGCCGCCTTATCAGTGTCGGCTTCCGCGTCTTCCAGCGCAGCGTTCCGGTTCGTTTCAGCAAGAGTGTACTTTGCGACAGCTGACGCTAGCTCTTCGTGGACTCTGTCGAGCAGTTTGTCGCCATTTGGGACGATCCGCTTCATGCGCTCACAGAATGCTGTGTGGCTCGCACGCTTTGCGACTTGGCAAAGGCGCGAGAGCTCACTTCGCTCGAGTGTCGCTGGACGCTCCTCACCATCTTCAGCGAGTAGGATATCGTCCACGCGCTCGTGAATCACAAACGACGCTTTCTTGAATATCCGGGCGTTGCCACTGACCTGTACGGCTTGATGGAGCGCGGCATCTTCGACCTGATCTGAGTGTGCAGCGCGTGTGTTGAATGCGTGGAGGAGCCGGAGCGAGACGTAGTAGCCCACCGCAAAGTCTGGATCGCCCTGGCGCCTGGACTTGAGCGCCACGTGCGCCTCGAAGGACAGCGGGAGTGCGGGGGAGGGAGCGGCTCCACAGGATTCAGCAGCAGCCATCGTGGTTCATTTCACGTAGTAACATCGATGCGAATTTGCGCACTTTTCGCAATGACCATCACTCATGCCACTCAAACGGACTCGTACAGCTAATGTGCGGAGTCCCAGACATGATTTATTAAATCAGGGGACGTGTGCAGTAGTGAGACGCCATTTGTCTTCCAGTCGTTTGTGTTGGAGCGTTGTCAATAGCCAACACACTCGAGTGTCAAAAGACATGAAGCGACACTGGACAATTATGCGCGCGTGTAAAGTGGGAAAGTGGCTGGCTGGAAGGACGGAAGAGGGATGGACCGACTGAAGACTGACTGAAGCCAATCTTTTGTGATGAACCAACCACAAGTACTGCAGGTGGACTTCCTCCCATCGTCGTGTCCGTTCCACGACTTTCTCACTTGGTGGTCGTCTTTTTGTTGTTGTCACTTGGAACGGACAGTGTCACCTTGGCAGAGTGGAGGTGACACACAGCACTTGAGAGATCACGTCGTTGCTGTTGACCAACACTGCAAGGGAGGATGGACCATAGGCTGGTGGGGTCAGATCAGAGCTTGTTTTCACCAGAGAAAACACTCTGAAAGCCCATGATTTTTGCGTTAAATCAGTGCATACGTCGACTTTTGATCCTATCGCACCTTATGTCTGCAGAGATGCTCATTTGTAGAAGCTGTGTCTATCTTGCTCCAACGTTGCGAGTGATGAAATGACTCACTCGCAACACTTCAACAAGGAGTGAACCCACAACTACAAAGCGCGAGACCACTTTCTGTCATCGCAAATGATGGGGAAATCAGTGAGTCAAGCAAGGAACGACCCAAAGCCTCAAATGCGACTGCGAGCTGTTATCCGCAGTATCCACAATAATGAATCACCAAAGCCGTTTGATCTTTGGGTGTGGAAGTTCGAAGTCTACTTACTGTTACTTCTACAGCCAAATCTCTTAAGTCGTCATTTGCGATAAAGTCGACAAATCAATCTTTGTTTTTCCTGAACACACCGGATGTAAAGGGGTGATCACAGTGCCAAACAGTTTTCGTGTTTTTTGGTTGTGGACGCCAGACCAATCAAAAAAATCCATCCACGGACGCCGTTTCGCGTTAAAAATAAACTCGTCCAGTTCCGAAACCAAGCCAGCGGGTGAGAACGTTCCAGCGACGCCCATTGAGCGTGCGCGGCCAGCCAGAGGAGCGAAAAGATCGCTTTGACCCGATGCGATGCGTGTGGACTGCTGCGACAGCCGCCGCCAGTCGAGCCCGCCCCTGTCTAATACTGCACGTGTGTATTGCCTGTCAGCCAGTTCACGCGGCATCAACAGCAGCCGAGTGCGCAAGCGCGTTGGTGCTCTGCCTTTTCGCCAGGTGGCAGGCGTGTTTGTGGACAGCTGACAACCACGGCGTCGACAGTCTATTGGCGATTGTTTGGTTGTTGGCTGGTCCTGCTTCACAATCCCAACTCCGCTGCATTATTATTATCTCGAGGAGAAAAATGAAATGATTCGTGTTAAAATCTTTCGAGCCGGGGTATAAAGTTTCGGGGTGGGTAAACAATGTGAAGAAGCCTGGGACACGCGGAGTGGCTGGCATGAGATCAAGTTGTAGAGGTCTGACCCATTTTGTGTCCCGACTTTGTGCCGTTTTCTGCTGATGCCAGCCAAGCGTGCGACTGACTGGTCCGTCTCTGTGATTACGCGTGATTGGCTGAATTTTCTTTGAAGCGATATGATTCGCTGAAATCCCATGTTTCGGCAGTTTCTGAAGCAAGGGGTAGGGATCGAGCCATTTTTGGATGCGCTCGCTCGCACTGACCCGAAGCAGCATCAAAGCAGCTGAGAAAGCCAAGCACCAAGCAGTCGCACTCGCTAAGTCGACGCGCAAACCACACGCTTGTTTGGCATTCTTGTTCGCTCCTCACTTGCTGGACTTGCTCATTGTGCGCATTGCCATGTCATTGCCGTGTACCGAGCGCAACGCAGCCGTGCGGCCCGAGAAGCCGCCGCAAGCGCACGACCTGGCTGTCCTCAAGGCCAGCGGATCCGACAGCATGAAGCGGACGAGAACACCGTCGCAGCAGACCGACGCGCCCGCGAGCCGCCAGTGGCAGAACAAGCTCTACATCTTCTTCGTGCTCATTGTGCTCAGCTGCGCGTTCGGCCTCATCTCGGTCGCGTCGCTCATCCAGCGCCACGACCACGCCACGCCGCTCGCTCAACAACAACACGCCAGCGACGACGCAATCAGCAACAACAACAATAACGCGGATCCGAACAACCACTTGCGCCGCGAAGACGACACGCAGACGCTTCTCAGCAACAACAACAACAACAAGCAGGACTCGCCTGCCACGCCGCTTGCAGTTAATGCTGTCGATGCTGCAGTCAGCACGCCAGCGCCAGCGCCGACCGTCAAGATCTCCGTGAGCGACCGCTGGCGCGCGCTCGGCGAGGACCTCTCCAAGTACGAGTGCGTGGCGTGGCGCCGCACGTCCGAGTGCTCGCCCGACGCCGCGATCGAGGCGCAGGAGGCGAAGACGTGCAGCGACGAGATCCCCGACGGCATCTCCGGGTTCTGCGAGATTCGCCACCGGGACACCGGGGAGATCCAGCGCGTACTTAAGATGCACTGCGACTCGCTACGTCCGGGAGTTCGATTTAAGTGCGCGGACTTTCGCGAGATGCTCGAGTACGGCCACAAAGCGCCGCTGTACGAGCACGACCTGAGCTTCTCGTTCGAAAAATGCCAGGAAGAGCTCGTGAACGACCAGGCGCTCACGGGCGTGACGGACATGTCGGCGGCCATGCAGGCCGCGCAATCTGTGTCCTTCTCGCGCGGCATCGCGCTCGTGGTCTACGAGAAGCTCTTCGAGAGCGTGTTCGCGTCCATCAAGTCGCTGCGCGTCATGGGCTGCACGCTCCCCATCGAGCTCTGGTACATCGCGTCCGAGACAAACGTGATGCACCCGATCCTGCAGACGCTCGCGCACGAGTATGGCGCGTTCCTGCGTGAGATCAAGGACGTGCGCGCGACCAAGTTCTACACGAAGATGTACGCGGTCTTCTACAGCGCGTTCGACCAGGTGCTGCTGCTCGACTCGGACAACTTCGCCGTGAAGGACCCGACTTTTCTCTTCTCGACCGCAGAGTTTAAGGAGAACGGCGCGATGTTCTGGCCCGACTTTTGGCGTGCCAAGAAGACGATTTTCAACATCCAGCCGCGTAGCTTCGTCTGGGACGTCTTTGACCTGGACTTTGTCGACACGTTCGAGCAGGAGAGCGGCCAGGTGATGATCGATCGAAGACGCCACCTGAAAGCCATGAACGTCATGATGTACTACGCCGTGCACCCACAGCTGATCGAGAACCTGCGGCTCGTGTGGGGCGACAAGGACCTGTTCCGCTTCGCGTGGATGAAGACGAACAGCAAGTTCCACATGATCCAGATGCCACCTGGAGCCGCGGGCCGCAAGCTCCCGGACAAGAACGTGTTCTGCGGCGTCACGATGGTGCAGCACGACACGAACAACGAGATCATGTTCCTGCACCGCAACCAGGAGAAGTTGTCGAGCGCGAACCACCGGATCGTGTGGGAGCACGTGCAGGATTTCAAGATCGACTCGGTCCCCGTTGAGGAATACGACGTGCGCGGCGCGAACGGTGGGCGGTACTACCCGGACTACAAGCGCTGCTACGGCAAAGATATTTATTACGAGAAGCTCTTTACGGTGGAACCGGTCGAGAAGATGCCGTTTGCCGGGCTCGAGTCTAAGCTGCTGGGCTATGCTGGCGAAGCGGCCGAGCTCACGAAAGCCTGGAAGTCGCAGGACCCAGCTGCCACGACCGCCACTGTGGCCAAGTAAGTGGAATCCCAGCTGCGAAGAAGACAGCAGTTGAGAATATTAGAGACCGAGAGCCCCACACGCGTCAGTTTTGATACCGACGCGACGCGAGAGATGCCCAGATAGATGATGAAGACGATGACCGATGACCCTTATATAATAGCCCCAGCACAATATACGTCCCCCAGTGTACAATGTTCCCCAACGGCGCATTTTTGCTTGTTTCCTGTTAATTATGTTGTGTTGATTTCTAACGAGTACTCTGGCAGGAGGAGGAGGCTACTGGTGTTGACTTGGAGGCGACATGGTTGTCCACCAGCAGGTCCTGCATCGTCTCGTGGGACCTGCGCACGCTCTGCAGGTGCAGCGCGATGAGCAGGTCTGTGAGCACCCCCGGCCCCGTCATCTGCGTTTGTGAGTCTGTGCCTTCTCTTGCAGCAAACGTAGGCGTGAGGCGCGTGAAGAGCCTGGTGACGGTCGCCACCGACACGTTCGGCACATTGATGGGGGACATGGTCATCCAGCCTCGCTCGCGGTAGCTGAGCGCAGGGAAGGCGCTGGTTGGCTGGTGTTCGTTGCCATTCGAAGCACTCTCGGCCTGGGTCTCGTACAAGTACACCACGCGGTCGCTCTCAACAACGTGCTTGAACACGGAGCGCAGCGTCAGCGGCATGTTGGGCTTGGGCGTGACGAGGAGCTTCATCGCCACCACATTGTCCGTGCTCTTGAGCAGGCTGCCGCTCCCATGCTGGCCCTGGTTGATCAGCTCGCGCTGGGCGATCTGCCACGCGGCGCTGCTGACCTCGCGATAGTCGAACGGGTCCAGCTTGACGACCTTGAAGTCCAGGTGCATGCCCTGCGCATCGTGCGTAATATCGGTCGCAGCCACGTCTTTCACAATGGCATCGAGCCCGTGGGCTTTCAAGAGCACGTCCACGTCGTCACTGTCAGCGCGGGAGTTGATCGAGGCTCTGAGGCTCGCGAAGATCGCCGCATCCTCTGGGTCCTCTTTCTCTTCGTTAGTAGTGTTATCGGCGCTCTCACTGCCGCTACTGCCGCCCTGGGAGCGAGATCGCTTAACAGTTGATTGCGTCGCGTCTTCCCACATCTACTACAACAATGAGAGCGAGCACCCACCCATCCATGCATTAGAGAGAGAGAGCGAATCGAAAGAAAGCACACACGGCCACGCACCCGACGCTTCTCGAGCACTTTCTCGAGGCTTTTCGCGAGCCGCAGCTGGCCAAGCACCATCTCGCGCAGCCGACTGTTCTCCGCCTCTGCTTTGGTTTTCTCCTCCAGCTGGCGCTTCGCCGCCTTCGCCCACCACGACGAGGTTGGCGACGACGCCGAAGACTCGCCGCCGCCTTCGCCCATTTGTGTCGCAGCTGGCTCTGGCGCCGCGATCTCTCGATGGAGCTGCTTGTGGCTCTCCAGTTGCGCCTCCAGCTCCACCGCCTGCACGCGCAGCAGCGCCAACTCCTCTTTCTGCCGCTCGCGCGTGGTTTTCGCCCCCGGGTTCGTGCTTATGAGCGGCACTTCCAAGAGTGACGGCGGCGGTGGCGGATGCGCATCAAGAGCGGCAGCAACCGTCGGTACAGGAATGGGCCTCGGTAACGACAGAAAATGCTCCAGTTCAGCCCGACCCGAAAAAGGGCGCTGCACCTGTGCGTCCAGCAGCTCGTTGAGCTGCGCGAGATCTCGGTCTGCGTTCATGTGGCTGAAGTCGTTCGCTGCTGCTTGGGATGGCTGTCGCGGCTGCTGCATGGGGCTCGCGGTGGCGAACAGCGCACTGCCGCTACCACTGGTACCGCTGGAACCACCGCCACCTAAAGGGCTGAGCAGCGAGGCCACTTCGTGCAGCAGCGCGTCCGCGTGATCTCCCCACGGCTGCAGCTGCTGCTCATGGGGTGTGTGCATTATTGGCGGGTGAATAACAGTTTGAGTTTCAGGGTGCATCTCATCGTATGATGATTCTTTCTATTTGCATATTTCTTCCGATGGATGAATGCTAACTTGAAGAGTTTTAATACAAGAACTAATGAAAAAACCTTTTGAATAGGATATTCGAGAATGATTAGCTTTCGAGATTGAAAAAGGTCAACCGCAATCAGTATGGTACCACTGACTACTGATACACAATATTTTCTTCATCAGCAAGACAATCTGCATTTTGTCGCTGATGAAGAAAGTATGAACAAAGACGAGACTTCGCAACAACTGAAGAGACCGATCTGGCTCGGATGCATTCGGTAGCAGCAGCCGATGCCGCTGATGTCCTATCTTTTGATTGCTGAGCACCTATTGACAATAACAGTATACAGCAACGAACCCTCTTGGAGGTGTTCATGGTTTGCTTACAGTCCATCCAACGGGACGCTGTTCTGTATGTACGCTAGCATGGACAACGAGAGCTTCGACTTGACGGCTTTCGGTCTCCTGCTTTTTTTCAATCCGGCGATCTCTCTCTCTCTCTCTCGGCTTGGAATCGCTCAGCTACGTCACGTGGCCAAGAGCATTTTCGAATTCCACGAAAGCGTCGGCCCTGAAGTGCTGCTTCAAGTGCTCAGCTGGCGTTGCGAACAATTTGCTGGTCGTCCAGTGTACCACCACCGTCATTGATCAGCCCGGGCGGTTTCTGTCTCTGTCACATATCGCCGCAGCCACACACAAATGAAGCAAATGAAAGCAAGGTTAGTCAAGCGCAGTCATGCAATTCCAACTCGAAAGTCCGTTTTTGCCGTAAAACACGCACCATGCGCTTGCGGAGCACGCGGTCAAGACTCCGCGCGAGCCGCACTTGCGCGACCACCAGCTGCCGCAACTTGGTGTTCTCTGCCAGTGCCTGCCGCCGCTCTTCCTCCTGGCGCTTGGCGAGTTTCATCCACAGCGCAGCGTATCGCGACGGCCCAGAGGGCACCAATTGCTGCTGCCGCTGCTGCCGCTGCAGAGAGTCACTGTCCCGTAAGCGCCGCTCCTTGTGCTGCTCAAGCTTCGCCTCCAGCTCCAGCGCCTTGGCGCGCAGATACACCAGCTCCTCCTTCCGGCGCTCGCGGGTCGTCCGGCCCACGAACTGCATCTCTTCGTCTACAACTATCCCAGAACCCGAAGGTCTATCTTTCTTGGCCGCTCTCCGACCTCCTGTGCTTGCTGTCGATGGTGCGGGTGGTGCAGGCGTCATAGCAGGAGCGACGGACTGGTTCTGCTGGTAGTGAGTCGCGTCATTCTGCGTGGCGAGAAGCTGGTTGAGGATCGCCAGGTCGCTGTCGTTTATCCGGTCATCGTCGTCGTCGTCGTCATATTCCTCTTCGTCGTCGTCGTCGTCGTCGCCGCTGGACGCACCGGTCGGTCGCGCCTCGTGCGGCTGCAGCAGTGCGGTCACTTCGCTCAGCAGGTCGGCGTCCCACGCACCCGCCAGCACGCTCTCGAGCGACACGAGCGGTGACGCGAGCGGTGACGCGCACGCATTCGGCGGGAGCACGGGCCAGTTCATCTCTCTTCTTGTCTTGTTTGTGAATGAGAATACCGCTTCGCAGAAATGAAGGTGAGGAGGACGAGAGTGTTGGTTATAAAACCTATTCAACAGCATACTATGATATCGCCCATCCCCTCAATTCAGTGGTTCATGTGAAAGCGAATGGAGAATGAACTACCCAACAGCATACCTTTGGTCCAGGATCATTTTGGTGATCAACCTCTCGAACTGTGAACTTTGGTTTTCGAGCTTGCGGCTTTTATCGATCTTCAATTCCCCCGCATCCTGGGCGCTCACTCCACAGACAGGGTCTACTGCGCAGTGCTATAGTAGTATGGGCGTTTGTCGATGGTGGACGCCTCCACTGCCTGAATCTTCAGAGGTGCTCTTCGTTTCTTTTGAATTACACCGAGGGGAGGGGAGGAATCGATCGGCCGTTGGTTTTGGCGCGTTCGTTTCACCTCCAGATCTCCACTCTTCCTCCCCGACCCCAAAGAATGAACTTTGTCCACTTTGTTGTTGAGTCTCGAGCACCCGCAAGTTTGCCGGCGCCTCCTCCAGACTGGCTACACAAGTCGACATGCAATACACATTGAGGAGATAGCGATTAGCGTGTGCAGCCAGAGTGCTCTGTTAGAATTCACCAGATGCCCCGAAGACACAGGCGCTTCTACAACGCAATGGATGGACACTGCAATGGAGTTTCTCCTTGGTAGTACGTGAATGGGTGCCTCATCCTTGCTCTCGCTTACTGTAGTTGCTTGAAGCGACCCCCAAGTTGTCTTTGTCTCCTTTGCTGAGGAGGAGCCCTTGCCCAGTCTCCTTTATGGACCTGTGTACGGAAGCAGTGCGATCGGGACGCTGCCGTCGCATGGCACGAACGCGGCAGACTTTGTCGCGTCGGCGCAGTCCTTGTGCACGAAAGGGCCGATACTGCCGTACTTGTCGGGCTTCTCGTAGCACGTGCGAATCGCCGAGAGCTGGTTCACGCCGTCCACTGCCGAGCAGAGCACCTGCACTTTCTTCGGGTACAGCGCCGTGATCTGCGCGAGCGTCGTCTGCGGCGTGCTGCAGTCCGCCCAGTCGTTGAGCTGCTTCGTGGCCAAGAAGTGGGTCGACGCCGCATTGAGCGTCGCGCGGAAGTAGATCGCGGCCCCCAAGTCCCAGTTGTCGCCCACGGCGCCGTAGCACACGCCGTGCTTCTGGTACTCGTGGTTGTAGATCTCGCAGAGGCTGAAGTACGTGTTGTTCTGCGTCGGGTCGATCCAGCGGTACTTCATCTCCGTGAGCAGCAGCAGGTGCTCGACCGCGAACTCGAGCACGTGGAATGGGTGGTTGCTCACTGAGTCGCTCACGTTGCAGCAGCCGGCGTACCCGGCGTTGTAGTTGGGCCAGAGACCGTGGATCGTCATCTGGTTCTTCTTGGCTGCGTCCGGATCGCACGTGACGCCGTTCGGGTACGCATTGACGTTCTGGTGCGAGATGGTCGAGTCCACGCCCTTGAGCAGGTCGCGGCAGAACTGCGGGATGAAGATCTGCTCCAGCAGCAGGTAGTCGTAGTCGCGCGGGCGCTGCTTCTTGGTCAGGCAGTCGACGTCATTGTTGATGCAGTACGGAGCCGCCTTCGAGTTGACGCAGATGTCGACGCATTGCTGGCGAGGGGGGCTCGGCAGCCAACCCCCGAGGTAGTCCACTGCGGCCACAGACTGTATCTGGAAGCATGCAGTAGCCGCACAGAGAGCAAGGAGAGCGCCAGCCTTGAAGAACATTGTGGTGCGAGCTGGGATCGAAGATCAACGAGAACAAACTTTGGTGTTTGCGTTGGAGTTGCTGGTTTTGCTGTTTGTGAAGACGTTTGCTGTGGGAAATTCGGAAATGGGGTCTTGCGGAACGCGCAACCTCGTGAGCGATCTTTCAGCGGGCAGTGAGGATTCTGGCGCTAAAGAAAAAGATCACGCGACGGATTGCTCAAGACACAACCAATTATGGCGCTTGTTTTCAACAGGGCCGTGGAAGAAGCAAACGTGGGGTCGAGACGCACCGGGAGAAGGCGCGATCGTGCATGTTGAACAGTCGTCTTCTGGGGCCACAGAGCTTCTGACAAACACACAAACAAAATAGGAAACGGCGCTCACTCATCCGCAGAGATTCCAATGACAGATACACTCAATTCGCCCTCGTTCATGGTGGTCATCATCACTTCTCACTCTGGCTTCAAGGGACAGGGACCTTTGCTCTTGTTGTCTATCACAAACTAAATCAATTATCAAAGTAGAAACCCAAATTCTGTAAGATATGCACGCACATACTTTCTTCTTCTTCTATTCGATGGACGGACGAACTTTCCGCTTCCCCACTTTGCTTCGTCTTCATCTTCTTCCTCATTAGTACTCGAGCGTGAGGTCCTTCAGACGCGGCGTCTCGATCATCTCGTACTGGTGGTACGGGTGGCGCTGGATCCACCGCTGGCAGCCGTAGCCAAAGATAAGCACGCCCACGTTCAGCCCAAAGCTCACCCACGACTTGGTCAGCTCGTTGATCATGATGAACACGCCGACGATGAACGGCAGGATCATCGCGATCGCCAGGTTGCGGTCCGACAGGTTCACGCGGTAGGGTCGCTCGATCTCCGGGTGCGAGAAGCGCATCTTCACGGCCGCGCTCATCTCCACGAGCGACGCGAGCGCCGACAAAAAGTTGTCGATGCTCAAGATCGTCTCAAAGTTGAAGAGTCCCATGAACACGACGATCGTGAACGACAGCAGGATCGCTCGGCGCGGCACACCGTTCTCTTCATCGCGTCTAGCAGAAAGCAACACATAATGAAAAATGAACTTTGTAAGAAAACCAAAGTCTACCTTCGGCCGACATTGGGGTAACCACTTGGAAGCAGATAGAGGACTTACTGGGCAAAGAATGGCGGTGCGAGCCCCGAGTCCGCCATGCCTGCGAGCTGGAAGCCGTCCTTCGCCATCTCGGCGACATACAGCCCGAGGTTCCCGAAGAGCGACGACACGACGATCCAGACGCAGAGCCACGTGCCGCCGACGGCCTGCGCGATCACCGAGTACGATCCGTCGTCCCACGACGTGTAGTGCGGCTTGTCGGCCCCGGAGATGGCGATAAACGGGACGATGTAGCTGTTTGTTGGCAAACAAACGTAAGAAGGAATTAGGGAAATTTCATTCCGTCAAATGCTCGTTTAACACATGCAGACGTACGTGAACGCGATCATGATGACGCAGAGAATCATCGCTCTCGGGTACGTGGTTTTCGGCGAGTGGATCTCGCCTGCGTACGCCCCTGCTGCGTCAAAGCCACTGTAGTTCCAGTACAGAGCGCTGAGAAGTCGCCCCCAATCGCGCTACAGCAAGAAAAGATCAACATCGAGAATTAGATCTCGATCCATTAACATTCACATTTCGCACGCAACGTAGAGTATAAACACAGCAAACAAATACTCACGTCTTCTCGGATGACAAACCAGTTGGACGGGTTCACCTGCGGGATCGAGATGGCGATCATGACTGCAAACGGCAGGAAGATCATGAGCCCCATGACGAGCAGCGTGTGGCCGACGATCTTGATGCTCGTGAGCGTCGGGATCATGAAGAGCACCGCGAAGACCGCGCGGAAGAGGAAGCGCTGGAAGACCGAGAGCGCGACCATGTCATCGCCGCCCGCGCCTGTGAGATCGCCCGCGTACAGCGCCATGATCGTGTCGACGATCAGACACGGATAGATCGCATTGTCGATCACGCCCGAGACCCAGGACCAGAAGCCAACCTGGAAGCCCATGGGGCGACCGAACGCGACGCCCACCCACTTGCAGAAGCTGCCGTCTGTCGGGAACGCCGTGAAGAGCTCCGCGAACGTGAGCGCGAGCGGCAGGCACCAGATCCAGGGAAAGATCGTGACTGCAAGGATGCCGACGAACGGGCCGCAGGCGGCGATCACTGGCTCGCTGCCCCATGGCCCGCCGCTGACGTTAAAGTATGTGATGAGCGCCACTGACGTGATGCCGAGCTTGCGGCGCGAGTGCGAGCCTGTCATTCGAGCAGTCGGGGTCGCCTTGTTTTGAAATTGATGGGAGGGGTCCGCTGGATGCCAGATCTGGTGGATCTGGTTGGTGGCTGCCGGCGGAATGGATGGGAGGATGGATATGTGGATGGTGGGGCTGTTAGCGATCGGGAGGGAAGACGCGCGCGAGGGACAGGATTGAGGTGGCGATTCAGCAGCGGCGCATTGCGGTTCCTCTCTGCGGGCGGGTGGGCGACGATCTGGTGGGGGCGAGTGGCCAAGTGAACGAACGTACGCGGGTTGAACTGCACGCAATGCGTCTTGCTTTCTGAGGCGGCGGCAGTGGGCGTGGACGGGGGTTAAGGGGCGCCACCACTGATGCGCCGTCTTCGCACACGACCAGCACCCAGCCACACCAGACCACATAAAATGCATAAATAGCATTCACCCAACAATAAGATAAAACACGATATTTGGGTGTTTGTAGTTTCACCTGGAAATTAAAATTATTATGGGTGATTAAATTTTTCCCGTTTATGGATAGTTGGGTGGTGAGTTAAACCTAACGGCACACAAATACCCATCATTTCTAGGTTGGGTGTTCGGGTGACTCAACACCAACTACTGGGACATGTAAACGGGTATTTGGGTGGGTTTTAGCATTAATAACCCAACCTTGTTCTGACCAAATTACCCAAGGTTCATTTGACAGCGCGCTGTAAAAACACCCGAATATTAAATTTACCGCATTAATTGTTGAGAAGCAACCAGCTGGAAATTCAATGGGAGCTCTTGACGTTTGTAAAGAATGTATGTAGTGCATCTGATTACGGAAAATATTATGGTTACGGCTCTATTTAAGATAAGAATAAGAATAGAGTAAATTTACGCTACTCCTATACTTTCTATGCACATACCAAGACAGCTCTAATAGGAAAAGGGTTCACTGAAGATCTCTCAAATAGGAATGTCCCAATACAGACAAACCTCCCAACATATATACTGTGCGGCGGACGATATTCCTATTGACTATTCCAGGTTATCGAGTGTGCATGCAAAGTAGGGGCTACTATACAGGTGATGTTTGTAATACAGAACCTACTAAAGCGATATCCACATACAGGGCCTAAAACATTATGGAGCCATAGAGAACACCTACACAAAGCTGAATCAGCAACATACAACCCATTCATACACTTCAACATTGCTGCAGAGTACATTTCACAGCACTATATGCTCTGATACAATGCACATTCGACGTTGTTGATCTATCTTCACTGGTGAACACGATTCCAAGTTGATCAACTGCATTCTAGCATTCTAGAGTAATATTGTGATAGTAAGGCATATACTGTAATCGAGTGTGAGTGACAGGATGGCCTCTTCATCAGGTAAAAACACCATATAGAACATATATGAGGCGTGTAGGTTGTTAACACGTACACAAGGAAGTGTTGCAGCGTTCTTCAGCACTTGTACTATCGCTTTTTGCTTGCCAAACTCGCTATTTGTCTACCCTGTGAGGGGTGATATTTGGCGATTTTGGGTATCGAGTGTCAAGTATCAAAGAAATTATCGACCTCCAATATTAACAGTATGGAGAGAGGATGGTGGATTGATTTTGATCACAAATAGACAGAATATCGAGTTTGGGAGGATTGTTTTGGGAGATTTGTCTGTAGTAAATTTTTGGGCATGGTTTTTATGATGGTGGAACCTCAGATTTGTTATTTATTTTGTAGTGATAATAACAGGTTCTGCCGATTTATATACGGTATTATAATATAATAGTATACCATCAGGAATCCCAAATGTATACTATTTGGCAGGGTATTGTGTTATTTCATGATAATTTGTGATCTGAACCTCGATTTCAGCTCTAAAAACGTGATGTGTACTGTAGATGAGCTACAAGTGTCACTGCTTGTGTTCTTAATGCAACCTGGTCGATGTCACAATTTGCAGATCTTTAGAATCTAACAATGTGGAATTTACGACAACACGCAGCTCACTCCTCTACTTTTCATTCACAAAGTGGATCATCGACAGAGAAAAAGCGAAGTATGCAATCAAAAACGAACTCAAATTTTCGGATCTACTGTCGGCGCTCATGAATTTTCTACATGGAGTGTGGTAGGTTGGCACATTTCACAGACGATGGGACCACTGTATGTGCTGCGTTCTGTTTATGTCAATTAAATCTTGGTTTCAAGCTTCTCTGTGGAGAAAAATAAATTTCGGGTGGAGAAGCAACGAGTTGCTGAGACTTTGTAGTGTAAAAATGACTCTATTATGCCATCGGTACAGTATCATCGAGAATCGTGTGGCTAGAAGAAAATGAATCATTGAGGAGAGACTATGCATTTCCGTAAAACTGTTTGTGTCATTGACCATGATTTTTGTTTTAGATTGAAAAACGATAACAATAAGAGCAAAAAAGCCGAAAGTCATATTATTCCTGTCCAGAAGTTTATATATACAGGGTATATAAATCGGCAGGGTTTATAGAAATTGTATACCCTCACTCTTCCAAGGTATGGTATTTGGAGAGTGTATATAAACGGCTGAACCCGTCACATAGAACCTTTTTCTATATGCTAGGATTGTTTGTGGATTAGGCGCGTACCATGACTCATGTTATCATAATAAATAGTGATTTTTTCCTATAAAGACTAGTATTTATAGGCAAAAATCACTATCACGCACTTGGCTCGAAGAAAATCATCCTAACATACTGTTTACCACATGAATTGTCTTGAAGCTGCTTGCACAACCGACAGGCCAGATGTGCAACAGTGGGTGGGGCCAGCATTCACTACAATCCAATCTGCGCCATCGGAACCACCTCCGCCTGCCTCAGTCAATCAGTCCCCTGTCATCAGCATGTTGGCCGCCGCTGCTCTCCGATCCGCCGCCCGCGGCAAGGGCCTGCTGCGTACTTTGCCAGCCCGCGCGACCGGCACCACCCGCTCCATGGCCGCGGTCGAGCGCCCGTTCGTGCCGGAGGAGTACGAGAACAAGTACATGGTCAAGACGTACAACACGGACGGCGTGCGCGGCGAAGCCAACCTGCTCTTCACGCACGGCAAGGGGCAGTACCTCTTCGACGCGCAAGGTACACCTGTTGTGGCGGCTAGTTGTGTTCGCGACCACAGCAACGAGCGTTTGATGGATCAATTGCTGACTGCACGTTGGATCGTGCTTGTGTTCGCTTCTTTGTTTGCAGGCCGCCAGTTCTTGGACTTCTGCGCCGGCATCGCTGTCTCGGGCCTCGGCCACTCGGACCCAGACTGGTACAACGCTCTCGTGGAAGGCGGCAAGGTGTGTGCTCTGTTCTTTTAGTATGACACACTGTGCATGAGCAGTGCGTGGGCAACCACTCACACACTTATCTGCTTGCATGCCTGCTACGCAGAACGTGTGCCACACGAGCAACTTGTTCCACACCAAGGCGCCGCTGCAGCTCGCCAAGACGCTCGTGGACAACTCGTGCTTCGACAAGGTCTTCTTCTGCAACTCTGGCACGGAGGCGAACGAAGGCGCGTACAAGTTCGCACGTCTCTACGCCAACCGCATCACCAAGGACACGTGAGTACTTGTCGACCTCTCTGTATGGCTGACTGACTGACTGGATGAACTAATCGTAGATCTCACATCTATGTTTCTGTTATACGTCCTTTCGAAACAGCCCTCTGGAAGGCAAGAAATACGAGTTCATCTCGTTCAAGGGCGGTTTCCACGGTCGCACTGCCGCGTCGCTCTCGCTCACGCACAAGCCGTACATCCGCGAGGCGTTCATGCCGCTGGTCCCGGGCATCCACCACGCCGAGTTCAACAACATTGAAGACGTGAAGAAGCACATCTCGGACCGCACTGCTGGTATCTTTGTCGAGCCGGTGCAGGGCGAAGGTGGCGTGAACCCAGCGACGCCAGAGTTCATGCGCGAATTGCGCCGCCTCTGTGACAAGCACAACGCGCTGCTCATTGTCGACGAAGTGCAGTGCGGTCTCGGCCGCACGGGCAAGCTCTTCGGACACGAGAACTACGATGTGACCCCGGACATCATGACGCTCGCCAAGCCGCTCGCCGGTGGTCTCCCAATCGGCGCCGTACTCACTGTTAACAAGGTGGCCGCTTGCGTCACTGCCGGAAGCCACGGCACGACTTTCGGCGGCAACCCGCTGATCTGCTCGGTCGCCAACACGGTGCTCGGCAAGATCATGGACCCTAAGTTCTTACTCAACGTACAGAAGCGCGGTCGCTACTTGGCGAAGAGCCTGAAGGACTTGCAGGACAAGTACCCGTCGAAGGTCAAGGAAGTGCGCGAGCCTGTCGGCCCTGGCGGTTTGTTCGTTGGCTTTGAGTGCACCAAGCCGGTTGGACCTTTGATCAAGTACGCGCTTTCCAAGGGTGTGATGCTCATCTCTGCTGGAGAGAAGTACGTGCTGTTGTCTTCTTGTGTTGTATTGTTGCGGGGCATGCGTGTTTGCTTGTGCCCCAAGCTTCTTTTAACTTTGCACTGACTTGCTGATTTTGTGTCTCTTTCTCTCTTCAGCACGATCCGCATGTGCCCACCTCTTGTGGTGACCGAGGAAGACATCGACCTCGTCGTGAAGACTCTGGACGACGCGTTTGCTGAGGAACTCATCTAAGAAAATGGACGAATGGATCTCTTTTGATCTCAGAGCCTCTGGCAAGTTGGTATTATTAATAATACCTAAAGACTTATCGTAAACTCAAATCTTAGATAAAATGTCAACCCAAGGAGATGTTTCTTTCTCTCCATCACGAGAGCAACTGTAGCAAATACTTTATGTAGTCTATTTATCGTCTCCAGAAATCCAACAGCGTCTGTGGGGGAGACGGCGCTGGTCGCCTCGGTGGAGTCGGTTGGATGTCCTCTCTGCGTCGCAGCAGCTCCCCACTGCGACGGATCAGAAAAGGCGACTTGAGCTTCGCTTCTTCCGCTGCGTCGTCCACGTCCATGGACTCAGCCCCCAGACCAAAAAGAAGCGAGGACGAAACTGCGACCGGGTACGAAAAGCCGTCAGGCTGCGCACAAAAGTCCGACCAGTTGCTCCATGATCGATCGTCATCTCTCGTGAGGGCAAAGCTCTTCTTCTCCTCCCTTGACCTGGACTTGGGCGTGGGTATGTTTTGGTTGGCAAAGCGCTTTTGCTGGTCCTGTAGGTTTCGATTGACATTCCAGCATCGAATTGTGCCGTCGTCCGATGTCGACGCCACTTTTGTGAAGTCGTGATTGTGCCACGCCACGCCGTTCACTTCGCTTGAGTGGCCTTTAAGCGCCACGCACGGGAAGCGAGATGTGGTGCTGGAGGACACATGCGCGACGCTGTTTGCTGTCGACGCGTTCCAAATGAACGCGGCGCCGTCTGTCGAGCCACCGATGACGAAGTCGCTCTCCGGGCTGAACGCTGCCTTGACTATAATGGCAACAACATTTAGCAACATGTGTGAGTGAGGTTAACCACAAGACCAAAGCAGCTTTTACAATTGAGTCATGATGACGGTACCGTAGAATGACGTCGCGAGGTGTCCGCTGCACTGCACGATCGGTGCCGCGTTTGGCGCGTGGATGTCGATGATCTTGATCGCGTCGTTGAGCACATTCACAAGGAGCTTGGACTTGGTGTGGTCGAAGGCTAGAGAGGAGATGCCGTGATGCGCGCCCACTCTGGACGAACACGAGATTGTGCGCACGGGGCGAGAAGAGAACGCTGTGGACTTGAAATGGTGCGACGTCGTGAGTCTTCTCACGTCCCAGAACTTGACGACGCTGCACAAAAGCAACAAGAACATGACTACCGGTCAGAAAGTTGGTCAGACCAACGTAACTACAAGCAAGTCTCACCTGTCGATAGCTCCGGCGGTGACGATTTCATGACCGTTCGCGCCAAACTCGATGCACGTCACGCTCCGCGGTGAGATCGAGACTGCAGCAGGTTTCCTGCGCTTCCGAGCACTCGGTGGGGACGTGAAAGTGGCGTTTGTGCTGGAAATCTCTGGCGCTGCATGCACGTTTTCCAGTGTCGCGACTGGCTTCCCGTTTGTTCGTGTGTCCCAGATCAAAACGTTGCCGTCTCGCGCGCCGGACGCAAAGAGGTGGTCGTGCTCTGGCACTTGGCGCACGCACTTGACGCTCATCTGGTGGCCCTTGAGTGTGAACACCGACCGCTGGGACTCGGTGTCCCATCCACAGACGAACAGATCCCCTGAAGCGGTGACCAGCTGCTTGTCGTCGTGGGTCCAGATCACGTCGAACACGGCGTTGCGATGCGCCAGCCATCGACGCCTTGCTGTTTCTACAAAAGCACACAGGTGGGTACATTAGCAAAGCGCACTTATCCAACAACAATAGTGCACATATTCGAGAGACTTACGCAGTATGGAAGTACGAGGGTTGCCCTCGTGGCGCTTCTCAGAGGTGTCGATGATCGAGACCACGCCTTCTTCGTCCACAGCCACCAGCAAGTGCGCAGCGTTCTGCAGCGAGTTGCCGAACGCGACCTGGAATCCGGGAACAGGCTGGTTGCTCTCGCTCTGCAGGGAGAACGTCGTGTCGTCAGTGCTCTGAAAGGAGCGCAGCATGAGCGCGCGGATCTCGGTATGGTGGTGCGCCAGTGAGCCTCCTGTTGCTGCTGCAGTGGGGACACTGGACGATACGCCATCGCCGCTGTTTAATCTACGTGAAGTACTGGCAGACGGAGCTAAAGCACCAACGCTGCGCACACGACGCCGGTGGAGCCCGCCAGCAGCACCGAGTTGCAGTCGCTGCACGTGGCGCGCAAGGTTCTCGCCGCTCGCCGCATCCATCATTTCGTGCTACAACAATTTAAAGGCAACAACGTCTCGCACCATTTTGTCGTCCTCGCTCAATGAAGTGGGTCACATTATCCGAGTCTATTTTTAGAGACATTTGTAATGTGGCCCACATTATACAAGTTTAATTTCGGGAAGATACTAAAATAAGGTTTCATGGTGTAACATCTTTCAAAAGCTCCGTGTTCACTCGATGTAAACTCGGAGCGAGCAAAAACTTCGATTTTGGACGGACAGACACTGCATGTGCATGTGCAGCGAACGAGCTTTGACGGCCTTTCCCCGCTGAACAAATTCCGTTCTCGCGTAAGTCCCACGGCAGCCAGCGCTCCCATACGGTCGTCACTAGCGAGCAAGCGAGCGCCCTTCGCCTCGTCCCAAGCGGCGCTCGAAACGCCAGTAAGTCGCTTTAGCTTCAAGGAGAGCATTCACAGAGGTTGTGGCTCTTTGGGAGCAAAGCTCTTGATGTTGTCCTGCCGTCCTGACGCATGAGTGACATTGATCGCCTGTCGGAGAGGCGGCGGCGGGAACTAGTGGAGATTGCCTATTCTTGAGCAGACCAGGCATAAGAGAACTTGGGAGCTTTGAAGTGAGCGTGATCAGAACACACCATGTACCATCATCGCCAGAAGAGCACTGGATGGCGTACCACAGTCCCCCGCATTCCATTTTCCGCGCGATCCTTGGCGCCATTCTGACTCTTGTGAGCTCGTGTATTTTGATTTTGATCTCAGAGTGTAAACAGGAGGAAGGAGGACTAAGAACGAGGTGCGACACCACCCACCCATTCATTCCTTCACGCATCACTCATAGTGATGCAAATGAACAACCGCGGATGGGTAACGCCTCCATTATCGAAGAATTGATGCCTTTCATGTGGACCCACAAGCGAAGCCCCATTTCGGTACACACAAACAATATGAGCTCAGCCATTTCGGTAACACGCTCGCTCGTGGGAGCACGTGCCAGTCAAGTGCAACGGTTCAAGAAGTGGGAGATGGGTGCGCGAGTACAGTACGTAATTTACGGTCGTTTTGCCTCCGCCTCCAACTGCCAACAACTGCTCAAAATACACCGAATGGAATCAGGCTCCTTTCGTAGTGAGTAGAACATATTTTACCTCTATAATAGATCTATTGACTATCTAATTTTCTCTTCAATTCCTCAAAATTTTAGAGTCATTATAAACAGGTAAATAAAGACGCTGACGTTCTCTGTAAATTACGGAAAGAATGCGAGAAGGCACTCAAAAACCCGGCCCGGATCCCCCATTCTTTCCACATTTTGACCCGTCGACCCACCGACCCGTCGAGTGTTTCCAACAGTGATTTCGAACAGACGCGTCCAAACCCGGCGACCCGCCGACCCACACCCAGTGAGCGCCTCTTTTTTGGAAGCATTAGTAGTCGCCTGCGAGTGCCACTTTCGGTCTTGAAAGGATGCAGGCGCCGCCTCCGATCCTGCGCGCTGCTGCTGCCCCCTCTTGCGCCGCCGCCACTTCCGCCTCAGGAGCTCCGATGAGCAGCAGCGCCATTAGTAATAGTAGCGCCATGGCCCCGAGCGCCTTCATGCCGGCCCCGCTGCCGTCGCCCAACACCGCGGCCGCCGCCGCCACGCTCTTCCGCGTGAACAACTCCACCACCAACGGCAGCAACAATGGCGCGTCGGCAGCCAACGCGCCCTTTCGCTCCGGTAACTTGGGATCTTTCCTACCAGATGGCCGCGCCATGATGATGCAAAGCGTCCAGAACGCGTCTGTTGTGAATAATCAACTCCAGCAGCATATCCAACAACAACATCAGCAACAGTCACGCCTTCAGCAGAGACGGATGTCGCTGGACAACCAGCAGCAGCAGCCGCATCATGAAGCAGCAGACGATGACGAGCTGGACGACGACTTGGACGGAGACGAACTGGAAGAGGACGATGATGGCGACGACGGCATGGACAACAACGAGCTCGAAGCAAAGCTCAACGGCTCCATGGACGCAAGGCCTGGCTTCAAGACCGAGAGCCAACAGCAGGCTGCATCCAAGACCCCTTCCACCGGCAACAACCCAGCGCAGCCCATCATCCGTAAGCGCAACGTGGGCGTCCCCAAGTTCCTGCGCTTCCTCTACCAGATGCTCGAACTCGAGGACCGCGAGATCATCGCGTGGTCGCACAAGGGCACGGCGTTCCAGATCCGCCAGCCGGACGAGCTCGCGGAGCGCATTCTGCCCAAGTACTTCAAGCACAACAAGGTGTCGAGCTTCCAGCGGCAGCTCAACTACTTTGGCTTCAAGAAGTGGACCAAGACGCAGACGACCATCTGCACGTTCAGCCATCCGTTCTTCTTGCGCGGCGAGAAGGACAAGATGAAGCTCATCAAGCGCAAGGAGCGGATCGGGCCCATGGGCATGGCATCTGCTTCCGCTTCTGGTGGTAGTGCTGGTGCTGGTGGTTGTGATAGCAGCAACAACAGCGACAACAACACCTCAAACGGAGGAGGCGACCCCTCCGATGCCTCTGTAAACCTAGACATCCCGACAAAGATGCCTACGATCCCAGCTAAGCCCAGTGCCAGCCTTAACAAACGTCTGCGAGCAAACTCGACGGTCAAGCCCAAGGGCATCGGCGCACGAGAGCTGGCCATGAGACGCCACTCGACAGGCGCACTCGCACTTTCTGCATCGCTCATGCCGCCTGGAGCTGTCGGTGCAGCGGCAGCTGCATTGATCAACCGGAAACGGTCGGGAACCGTCGACTTGGAGCTGGAGCTTCAGGCGCAAAAGGGCATGGACATCAACAAAGAACCTGCGCTTCGCCTGCCATCACGCGCCAAGCGCAAGAGCCTTCCGCACGTGATGCTCCCGCCGACCTTGAAGGACCGCAAAGGCAACCAGCTCTTCAACAACAACATGGACTTTGGTGCCGGTGTGAGTGACTTCAGGAACTTCTCGTCTTCAATGGGCTCAGCGACTGCCAGCGTTGGCTTTGGGGGTGGTGGAGGGTACTTTGGCCACCGCATGTCGCCCGAGTCGGTCTCAACCATGAAGCAAGACGCGTCGGCGGTTCTTCCCGTGAGCTCTGAGATGATGATGCAGCAAGTGTACCTTCGCCAGCACTCGCACCCTGGCACGGGCAATGGCGGCGTCGGTGTCGCACAGTTTCAGCTCTCGTCGATGAAAAACGACAACTCGATGGACATGAGTGATCTCTCTGGTCCCTTGCAGTCGTCCGCGGCGTCATGGGGGGTGCAGCAGCCTCAGCAGCAATCGAATGACGGCTACCAACCGCAACACCAGCAGCAGCACATCGTTCCACACAAAGATCCGAGCATGATGATGATGCACCCGTTCAAGTTTGGCGAGCCTTCAAGTGCATCGTCGACGTTTGACAGCATGCCGATCATGGACTACGCGACGAACTCAGCGCAGCTTTCTAGCCACACGCTGAAAATGCCCACCCAGCCGCAGCATCAGTTTGGAAACTACCTGCATAACCACCATCAACAACAACTTCAACATCAGCAGCAGCAATTGCAGCAGCAGCAGCCCCAACAGAAGGACTACATCGACGTGCTGCTTGAGAGCGCAGCGCTGGAAGATCAGTTGTCGACGCAGTCATCAGAACCACAAGCGTCGGGGATCCCCACGACCTGGGGCCAGCACTACCTCCAGACTGCTCACCACCAGCAACACCAGCAGCAGGCACAGACCCACGTGAGTCCCTACGGACTCATGCAACAGCAGCAACAACCCCACCACATGAGTCAACAGCAGCAGCACCAACACCAACATCACCACTCGCTCCAACACCAGATGCAGCTCTCGGCGATGAACGACATGAACAACAACAGTCAGGCGCACCGGTTCTGAAGCGTCAAACTCAGTCCGCCCTTTCCACATGGGAATGGAAATTGCCGAAAGTCTGCGTTTGTAAAATAGGTTCATGGACAAAATGGGAGGAGGAATGGGGTGAGCTCTGTATGTGTATTCGTGTATCTATGAAATGGCGTCGTGTCGGTATATATTGGATGGAGGTCAATTAGGGGGAAGCTTTCCACTTGCTTTGCATAGTGCATGGAGTCTTTCATTAACAGCAACAAAGTCTAATAACACTTGCTTGAATCTGATCTATTTGGTTCATGTTGATCTACTTCTAATGCAGCAGCTCGATCTGCGCCTCTGTGAGCGCGTCCACGGCCCACTGCGGGTACTTCTTGTCTGGGAACTGCTGCAGCATGAACTGCTGCACGAAGGGCTCGAAGCCGCCGTCGATGATCGACTGGCGCATGCGGCGCATGAGCGTGAGCATGTACGTGACGTTGTGGAACGTGATGAGCTGGGCACCGATGCCGCTCTCCTCCTTCTTGAGCATCAGCCGCAGGAACGCACGCGTGTACTTCTTGCACACAAAGCACTCGCACGTCTCGTCCAGCGGCCGCTCGTCATCCTCAAACTGCGCCGCCTTGAGCTTGAGCAGCCCCGACGGTACGATCGCTGTGCCAAAGCGCGCCGTGCGCGTCGGGTACACGCAGTCAAACATGTCGACGCCCAGCGCCGAGCACACCACGAGGTCCAGCGGGTACCCGACGCCCATGAGGTAGCGCGGTTTGTGCTCCGGCAGCCGCTTGGCGCACTTGGCCACCACTTTCCAGAACGCCTCCTTCGACTCGCCGCCCGCGAGGCCGCCGATCGCGTAGCCCGGCAGGTCGCGCGCGATGAACGCGTCGAGGCACTGGTCACGCAGCCCGCCCTCAGAGACATCGAGCCCGCCCTGTACGATACCGAAGAGGTTCTGGCGCTCCGGGTTGGCGTGCGCGGCCATGCAGCGGTCGATCCAGCGGATCGTGCGGCCGGTGGCTTCCCGGAAACGCGCTTCATCGTCGATCACGCTCGAGACCACGTCGTCCAGCGCCATGATGATGTCCGAGCCGATGCGATTCTGATGCTGGATGGACATCTCGGGCGTGAGTAGCATCTTGCTGCCGTCCACGAACGACTCGAATGTCACACCCTCCTCCGTGATCTCGCAGAGCTTGGAGAGACTCACCATCTGGAAGCCGCCCGAGTCCGTGAGCACGTTGTTGGGCCATTGCATGAACTCGTGGATGCCGCCCAGCTCCGCGAGCAGCTCCGTGCCGGGACGCAGCGCCAGGTGATACGTGTTGGCCAGCAAAATCTCGCACGAGATCGGCTCGCTCGCCATCTGCTCGGTCGTCAGTCCCTTGATCGTGCCCTGCGTGCCCACAGGCATGAACACTGGTGTGCGCACAGCGCCGTGCGGCAGCGTGAGCACACTCGCGCGCGCGCGGTGGTGACGCCCGACGATCTCGAGCGACAGCGCGCTGGGCATCTTCTTGAACGTCGGTGGTAGCAGCGGTGCATGAGCGTCATGCGCATCGTTGTGCGTCTTGAGCTTCTTCTTGGTCGGCGAGGAGCTCATGAGTCTGGATGATTGACTGGCGGCGGCCGGAGCTACGAAGGGCAAGGGAAGCGCGGACGGGCGGCGGCGGAGGTGGTACAGGTGGTGCACACGTGGCGCAGGGAGGGGCGGAATCGTTCCTGGCGGGCGTGGGCGGCGGCGCGAGTGGGCGTCGACGGCGTCAGGCAGATGTGTGGGCGGCAGCGGATTGCCTTTTCAGTCGCAATGGCGAATGGAATGGATCTAATAATGAGTGGGTGGGTGAATGCGAATGTGGATGTCATACCGCCTCAATACACAGAGTGAGCTAGGGATGAATGAACGACTGGATGAAGAACTGCGGGACATGAGAGATCGAGTGCACATTGCACACACTGTGAGATGTGGCTTCACAATTAAGCGTTCTTGCTGTGCTTTGCATGAGGAAGTGGTCGTTTGACCTGCGTGATGCGGATGTGGTTCGTCTAACAAACGCGAGTTGTCCAAGAAGATAAGGATACACACAAGAGAAGCGGGTCTCGAAATCATTCAAATAGCCCCATGGAACGCCTGGACACTCCATGAGGTCCCATTATACTGTTGTGTTTTTTGTTTTGCTTTTTTTGTCATGTGAAAAATCTTGATCTGTGCTGGTAGTGTGTGTGAAGTGGAGACTTGGAAGAGAAGACCAAGAGGAGAAGCGGAAGGGCAACGCGTGTATTTGCTGATGAAGGGATTGACTGATGAGGAGCTGCCCACGAGAGCCGTCCAAGTACCGATTCCTCGACTTCAACACGCGGCTCACCGACACATCATTCTCGTTTCTCACCAAACGCCATCAGCAACTTAGTTCTTTGGGAACTGCACGCCGGCGAACGTGCCTTCCTCACGCTCGGTCTCCCAGCGTTCCGTCTGTTGATAGACACATATAAAGCAAATTACAGTGAGCAAGAAGAAATTCAAAACGCGGCGCATTTCTATAGCGAGTACAATCGAATGTGAGCTGAACGTACCCAGGAGCTCGGGCAAATCGAGGCCGCGAACTGGTAGTACTTCTTGCACGAGTCCTCGTCGCCGTCGTTGTTCTTCAAGCACAACACGTACTCATTGTAACGAGTCCTACACAAACAAATTGAACACGTCAGTCTCCATGTCGCTCACTCACTCTCGCATGAGCAAAACCACCAGAACGAGTGCAGTGACAACTAGCACGCGCACACACGCGTGGACACCACATACGCAAGCGCACATGTACATTATCTATTCGAGAGTACGTACCAGCAGTGCTGCGCCTGGTTCTGGTTTGGGAAACGAGGGTCCAGAGGGGTGGTCTTGAGGTTTCCGGCTGGCATCTTGACGGTCTTGACTGCTGCTGCTGCTATTACGAGTGGCCGGCGAATGCCCGCCCCCGCATCGCCGCACGCACGGCCGCCCCCCGCCGTTTCCGCTCCGAATACAAGCCCGCTCTCGCCTCCATGTTTTTGCAACGGCGACAATTTTCAGCGAATCAAATTTATTCATTTTATTTAAGCCAGTAGAAGGTATCCAAAAAATATTTTTGACGAATAAAATTGGCCTTGGAGAGAAAACGCATCTCTCTTGGATTTTCTACCAATATAATCATATTCTGTAAAATTTTAGCCAATAATATATTGTTATTAGGGTTTTTTGGTTTTAGTTTATGGCCAATGCGAGCGACGGAAAGAGCTCAGGAAAGTCCAGCACGAAAGTAACTAGAGTGATGGTCTTTTTCTTTTACGAAGTTGCCAGTGCATGTCTTGATCCTGCTGTGGAGCTCATTTCCCGCACGATCGCCTCGTCAATTCACCTGCTGGACAACCAACTGTACTCGCTCTCGGGAGAACGGCACGGCCATCACCCTCTGCTGCTCGACGCCTCTCAGCTCCTATTGCCAGCGGTAGCGATAGAGCAGACGCGAAACGAAGAGAACCAAATCGAGTCTACAGCCAAAACACGTCAGCAAGCGCACCAGTGCATCACGACGTGATCACCCACTTCCTCTACGAGACTCTACCCAGCGAGCTCTATTGTGACTCCTCTAGCTGAACCAGCACTACAAGAGCGATCGCTTGCTCCAGTCGGTGCTGCTATTACGCACCCCGCGTCTCCGAAACCAAACGGCTTCAAGCCATGAGCGCCGTGGATAACGTTGACGCTCGCATTGCGCGCTTACAGCTGAGCCTGGATGCCAAGTGTACGGAGCTACACGTGCTTCAAACGCGGCACCGATACAACCCCGAATTTGGTGTCGACGAAGACATCGTGACAGGTCGAAGTGTTGCGATGCTCGAAATGAAGGTCGTCGGTGGCAAAAACATGCTGTACAGGTCGGGCTTCTTGGCAGGTACGGCTGCGGACATATTTCTTGTGTTGGCGTATGTGAATATCCTGTAAACTGACAGTTCACTATCTTGATGCGAATAGGCAAGACAACGTACGTGCGCGCGTGGTTGGAGCCGCGCGAAGTCTCTCAAAATGGAGAAAGGCAGTGCACGAACAAAAGAGACGTTCAGTTTACTCCGTGGTACGTTCTTGTTTGAATCAAATGCTACTGAGTTGCTGAGCACTGGTGAATGTCTAATCTGATGCTGCCAATTCGTAGCTGGCAGGAGTCGTTCTACTTCCAGTCTGTTGCCCACGTTGGAGCCATTTTGATGGTTGAAGTCATGCAAGAAGAACGAGTACGTGGTGATCTATTTGAGTGTTTTATTGCACGACTTCCGTCTAACATTGTCTGTATTTTTTGGATCGTGAATTCCATGTGATTAGATTGGCAACGATCTTCTCGTGGGATCCCTTCAACTACCTCTGTCACAACTACAAGACCAACGTCTGCTGGAACGATGGCACGTGCTGTCGAAAGACAATCAGATCTCTGCCAGTGAGCTGCTCCTCAGTTGCCGATTCAATCGATCGAGGGTGAGTAAAATGAAGGATTTACTGTTTCTATCCGTTGGTTATCTTCATCTGGATGGATTCTCATGAGTGAATTTGAGGAATTATGTAGATCTCTGCAGTCGAACTGGACATTGAATTACTCCAGAACCAGCTTCGAGAGCTCCACAACTTTGTCGAGCGCCAGCGCCAATTCTTGCCGCAGTCATTCTCTGCGAGCGAGCGCTATGTGAGTTGACTGATAAAAAGGAATCGTTGCGTATTATAGATTGTTTGAAAAACTGATACTGACTGACTGGCTCGTCATCATTAATCGATGTTGCTTCAGGTCCCTCGAAACCCTTTGATTGGGCGCGAAGTGGTACTTCAAACGAGCGTGCAGCGCTCCAAGTCCAGCCGATTCAGCGCAGTCGCCACATTCCCGTTGCAGCCAGTAGCAGCACGCAAACGAGAGCACGTTGAGTTCGCGCATGCGTCGCCATCATCTTCAGCATCAGGTGAAGCTGCAATTGAATTGCCTCGCGCAAAGCGCCAACGCGTGTTTGCGAATGAGCCAACAACGACTCCTCTCTCGTTCACAGACAAACTGGCGAACTGGCTGCTCCCGTCAAAGCCGGCACCGGAGGTCCAAGGTTTTGGCTCAGCGGCTGTGGGCGATGCAGCTGCCCCCGCGAGCTACCCGTTCAAGCAGCAGCCGCAACAACAATCAGCTGATAAAAGACGCATGAAAAGGAACCTCAGCGCGCGTCCAAAGCTGCAGAAGACCCCGTCCGTGCTCCAGTCGTTCAACCAATGGCTCTTCACGGAGTCGGAAAACAAAGCCCCAAATTAGATCGCGTTCCTTGTTGTGGTTGGCGATGGCAGCCAAGTTTCTCCCAGAACTTTTTTGAAAGCTCCAAGCTCAAAAACGACCATCAGCGAGTACTTTTTCCATTGTCATTGTAAATATTTAAGACTCTCACGCAGCGTTGGTTGTTTGGAAACGAACACTGAACGCGTGCTTGTTTACTTTGTGTCGATATTGAGACTTCAAAGTGAAATTCACCTTCACAACTCCAAAGCAAGCGCGAAGTCATCCAAATGAAAAAAACAGACCGATTTCGAATACATTGAAATAGAAGTATAAACTGCTGGACACCATCACTGGATCTTCCTGATCTCATTTGATCAGCATCCTTCCCAAGCCACTGAGTCTTGACACTTGCTTGTGATTGGAATGCTCAACCGAAAGTGTAGCCCTTGAGCGTGGTACGAGGCATAAACGCGCAGTTGCCGGCGTCGAAGGACTCGACGTGCGTGGCCATCTGCGCGATCGCACAGCATCCGCAGAAGAACGAGTAGATGATGTCTTCGATGACCGATCCAGGGATCGAGAACAAGTAGCGGATCCGCCAGCGGATGCGCGTCACGAAGAGCGCCGTCATCACGGACGCGATCACGATCAGCGTCTCGGCCACGCCGTTCTTGGTTGCCGCCGCGATGATCGCGAGCAACCACAGGACGAAGTACCCTGCGAGTACGGCGTAGAAGTTGACGAGCCCGAGACGCGCGCAGATCTGCGCGAGCGAGACTCCAGGGCAGACCAACGACATGAGTCCTGCAGTAGTGAACGCGTTGGATGGTTAGCATTATGTCCACGTATCCCAGTCACACACATGCCAACAAGAAGCTCAATGAGTACGCACCGTTCGGGACGCAGATCGCACAGCAGCTCCAAATGCCCATTTTCCACTTGCCCACGACGATGCCGTTCGGGTCCACGCCCTCGGCGGCGGGCGTCGGCGTCATCATCGGCGCTTCCTCGTCTCGCTGGTACCCGGCAGTCGGCGCCGGAAACTGCATCATTCGCTGGTGCTTCGGTATGTTCTGAGTGTGCTGCGTGTGCTGCGAAGCTTCAAGGTCAAACGAGGAAGCTGCGTGAGAGGATTTTGCCGACTGCGGATGGAATTTGGATCCTTGTCTCTGAGGCTGTCTGTGAATTCTCGCAATCTTCAAAAGTCGCTCGCGACCATTCTGAAGCGCCGCGTGTGATGTTTCCACCAAAAGTCACGGCTGTGGGTCTTCTCACGCAAATTAGCCACGAAGCCCATAATCAGCAAAACGCCCAAATCGACCATATGCAGCATACCAGCGATCAAGTCGACGCAGCCTGTTTAAAATAGTCAACCGCAGCGTGATGCGGCATCGTGCGCTGCAACGAGATAACCACGCGGGTAGTTTGATTGGAATCTCTTGCTGAGTTGAGCATGATGACGGACGTTGATCAGACGCTGAAAACGCATTCATCAACCTGTTCACGCCATGAAATCAACAACCACCGCCACAAGGTCAGTTTGTTGTTAAGACCTTCAAACCACGACGTGTTTACCTTTGCGGAAGCCAACCTCGAGACGTCTGGTGGCATGAATTGTATTGTCTTGTCCAGTGCCATGCTAACGCAATGCTGACATATATCCCAAGCCAGCATGCCAGTCTTGCGAATAGAGACTGTGAGCGGCTCGTGGTGACTGACAGGAAGGACTTGAGTGTATGCACCGAAGCGCCACGTGTGCCGGTGATATTCGTCATCATTTCATCTTGAGCGCTGAGCGAGGGAGGCACTGGCGCCTGGGGGAATTGTTGGTGACTCGCGGAGCTTTGCGCGGATGGATGGGAGCGCGCGCGATGGATCTGCCGCTGCTGCTGCTCACCCATTGAACTGACGCCAGCACTGGAATGCGCAGACCCAAGCACCATGTGCGGCGCAGAAAACGGCCATAGGCACGTCCGGTGGTGTCCTCCCGTCAGGTTCTCAAAACACCACATTCACCAGCCATCCGAATCCGAAAATACCAAAAGAAGGTGTAATTTTAAAGAATTATTTACGAATTTGTTTGTGATGGACAAAACTCCCACCTCGTTTTCGTTGTATAGCTTTAGAATTTAACCACTTTTGAACTTTTGATTTAGATATCACGTGTCGCTTGCGCAAACAGCACCCTGAATCCCTCTCAAAAGTGATTTCGAGCGTAACGCGTGTTGTTTGAAAGACTTCTCCCTTTCTTCCACACAAAACTTCAGCTTTTGGATCGCGGATTCCGGCGGGTCTTGGCACCATTTCACTCGCTTTGGAAGTTAAGCAGGTGGATACATATCCTCTGCTCATTAATTGCAATTGCAGCTCTTGTATGTCGCTTGCTGCACATTGCCAATCTGCATGCGCGTGAGTGGGTCGTGGCGCCTTGCGTTTTAGAAAACAACAGCAACGTGGGATGCGCAAGGCATTGCTGCCCATCATGCACCAGGATGGAGAGTGAAAACAAACGTGTTCTTTTTCACTTCAGAATTTTGCGCGACTCGCTGTGGGACCCCTAATCGCTCTCCCGCAATTCAATTGTGCTTAGGCAGCATACAAATTTCCTATACAATACAATTCATTTGTGAGTCGCGCGCGCGTGGTGCTTGGAGTGCTCGGAAAAGAATTGCGCGGGATCATCACTCTTGCTGTTTGGCCATCCTCGAAGTTTCTCTTGGGCCAACGCGCGGGCTTTGGATTCCGCTGGGTCAGTGGCGGGCTCACTTCCGAAATCGGGATGTTCCGCATCCATCGCAGCACCAGCACTCGCAGCGGCAGCGCCGCCGTCAGCACCGCCGCGCATCATGCGTCGCGCGGGCGGATCTTGCTGCAGCGTCGCCAGCCGGCGCTCGTGACCTCGTCGACTTCAACGTCTGCGTCCTCCGCCTCGCCGCTCCCGCTCTCTGGTCAGTCCAATGGCCTCGCGGGTATGCTCACGCGCTCGTTCCGCACGATCCCCGGCCCAGGCGCCGACAAGCGCGCCATCTTTGAACAGAAGGGGCTCTATCGTCAAGCCGCGGAGCGTGACAACTGCGGCGTCGGTATGATCGCGCAGTTGAAGGGCAAACCGTCGCGCAAGGTCGTCGTCCAAGCGAACGAAATGCTTGTGCGAATGTCGCACCGTGGTGGTTGTGGTTGTGACCCGGCGTCCGGTGACGGTGCCGGCATGCTGCTTGGTATCCCACATGAGTTCATGCAGCGTGTCGTCCGCGAGGGCGAGTTCGGTGCTGCCGCAGCTGCTCGCGTTGCCGCGCTGGACGGCGAGAAGTACGCTGTTGGTAATGTGTTCTTCAACAAGAGTGCTTCCGAGTCCATCCCGTTGTGCAAGAAGACTTTTGACGATATCGCAGAAACCATGGGACTGAAAGTTCTCGGATGGAGAACCGTGCCGACGACCTCGAACACGCTTGGCGCGACCTCGTTGGCGTCCGAGCCACACGTTGAGCAAGTGATGATCCTCAACGAGAACCCGAACCTCTCGAGCGACAACTTTGAGAAGGAGCTGCTCCGATTGCGCTCCCTTGTTACCGCCGTGAACGAGAAGAAGTTCTCGGACTTCTATGTGTGCTCGCTGAGTAACCGAACGATCACGTACAAAGGACAGCTCACCCCCGAGCAATTGTACGAGTACTACGACGATCTTGCCGCCAAGGATTTCTCGTCATACGTGGCGCTAGTCCACTCGCGTTTCTCCACGAACACGTTCCCATCTTGGGATCGCGCGCAACCGAATCGTATCATGTGCCATAACGGTGAAATCAACACTCTCCGTGGCAACAAGAACTGGATGTTCGCTCGTGGCGGTAAGCTGCACAGCTCGTACTTTGGCAACCGTACGACCGATCTTCTGCCAGTGTGCTCTGACTTGAAGTCAGACTCTGGTAACTTCGACGCCGTGCTTGAGATGATCACGAAGGCGAGTTCCTGCAACCGCTCGCTGCCAGAAGCAATGATGATGATGATCCCAGAAGCGTGGCAGAACGACCCACTGATCGACCAGCAGAAGAAGGACATGTACAAGTACCAGTCGTTACTGATGGAACCTTGGGACGGTCCAGCGATGATGGCGTTTACTGACGGCAAGTACTTCGGTGCGACGCTCGACCGTAATGGACTTCGCCCAAGTCGTTACTATGTGACGAAGGATGACCACGTCGTGCTCTCGAGTGAGATTGGTGTGCTTGAACACTTGGAAGAGAAGGACATCAAGCTCAAGCGTCGTTTGGAGCCAGGCAAGATGTTCCTGGTCGACTTTAACCGTGGAGAGATTGTCTCCGACGCCGAGGTGAAGAAAAACGTTGCTGAAAGCCGTCCGTTCAAGAAGTGGCTCGACGAAAACCTTGTCTCCCTGTCGGAGCTGACGATGGAAGGCTCGAAGGACATTGCGCAGAAGCCAAAGCGACGAGCGAACTACACTGAAATCAACCGACGACTGAACATGTTCGGCTACACGACGGAGACGATGGATCTTCTCATGATGCCGATGGGTATCACTGGCAAAGAAGCGCTCGGAAGTATGGGTAACGATGCTCCGCTTGCTGTGCTTTCCCAGCAGCCGAAGCTCCCATTCGAATACTTCAAGCAACTTTTCGCTCAAGTGACGAACCCTCCGATCGATCCTATCCGTGAGGAGCTCGTCATGAGTCTTGTGTGTCCAGTTGGACCAGAAGGCAATATTCTCGACGCGACTGCTGAGCACGCAAAGAGATTGCTCGTTGAACACCCGGTCATTTCTAGCAAGGAAATGGAGGCACTGAAGCAGACTGGCAACAAGGACTGGACCCCGCAAGTGCTTGACGCGACGTTCCCAGCGAAGAGCGGACCAAGAGGTCTTGTCGACGCCTTGTACCGACTCTGTGAAGACGCGACTGATGCCATCAGTAGTGGACGCACCCCGATTATTGTCCTCTCCGACAAGCTCGCTGGTGTTGGACGATACCCGGTTCCATCGCTTCTCGCGGTTGGCGCCGTCCACCAGCACTTGCTCCGAACCCAACAGCGAACGAGTGTTGCGATCTTCACCGAGTGTGGTGATGCCAAGGAAGTGCACGATTTCTGTACTCTCTTGGGTTTCGGTGCGGATGCAATCAACCCGTACATGGCTGAAGAGGCACTGAAGAAGATGAACGAAGAAGGACTGCTCCGCGCTCACGCCAAGAAGGACATGAAGAACGAAGAAGTGTTCGAGAAGTACAAGTCTGCTGTTGGCAAGGGTATTCTGAAGGTCATGTCGAAGATGGGTATCTCCACCTTGCAGTCGTACAAGGGTGCGCAAGTTTTCGAAGCCGTTGGTCTTGGTGATGACATCATCAGCATGTGCTTCGAAGGCACCACCTCGCGCATTCAAGGAACGGATTTCGAAGCCCTCTACACGGATATTTCTCGTTTCCACGAAGCCGGATACCCTTCGCACTCGGATCTTCCTCCATTGATCAGAAACCCTGGCAGCTACCACTTCCGTGACGACTCGGAAGTGCACTACAACTCGCCAAAGAACATTGTTGCGTTGCAGCGTGCCGCCCGTGAGAACTCTCGTGACGCGTACGCGACGTACGTCGAAGAGACGAACGAACTTTGCAAGCGCGTCAACCTTCGTGGTCTCCTGGAATTCAAATTTGTGAAGGAAGAAGACATGCCACCACGTGAAGAAATGGAAAGCATTGCGGACATCGTGAAGCGTTTCAACACTGGTGCCATGAGTTTGGGAAGTATCTCGCAAGAGACCCACGAAGCCCTCGCTGTGGCAATGAACTCTATTGGAGGACGAAGCAACACTGGCGAAGGTGGTGAAGATGTTCGACGATTTACCCCTCCTGGTGGACCAGCGAACCTCAAGAGATCTGCTATCAAGCAAGTTGCTTCGGGAAGATTCGGCGTGACCATGAACTACCTGACCAACGCTGACCAGATTCAGATCAAGATGGCTCAGGGTGCCAAGCCTGGTGAGGGTGGTGAGCTTCCTGGGCACAAGGTAAGCGACTACATTGGATCGATGCGCCACACCACTCCGGGTGTGGGATTGATTTCTCCTCCTCCTCACCACGACATTTACTCCATCGAAGATTTGGCTCAGCTGATCCACGACTTGAAGCACTCGAACCCTTCGGCTGAAATTTCGGTGAAGCTCGTGTCGGAAGTTGGTGTTGGTGTCGTGGCTACTGGTGTTGCGAAGGCAAAGTCGGACCACATCACCATTTCGGGTCACGACGGTGGCACTGGTGCCTCGTCCTGGACTGGTGTGAAGAACGGTGGTCTCCCTTGGGAGCTTGGTCTTGCCGAGACCCAGCAAACTCTTGTGCTGAACGACTTGCGCTCCCGCATCCGCCTTCAGACTGATGGTCAGCTGAAGACTGGTCGTGATGTGATGATCGCAGCTTTGCTCGGTGCGGAAGAGTTTGGCTTTGCGACGGGTCCATTGATCGCTCTTGGCTGCATCATGATGCGAAAGTGCCACTTGAATACCTGCCCAGTCGGCGTTGCTACCCAAGACGAAGAGCTGCGCAAGAAATTTCAGGGTAAGCCAGAACACGTGATGAACTTCATGTTCTTGCTTGCTGAAGAAGTGCAAGACTACATGCGAAGACTCGGTTTCCGTAAGATTGATGACTTGATCGGTCGTGCCGATTTGCTGAAGGTGAACCCAGATGCCTTGCACTACAAGAGTGCCAAGCTGGACTTGTCTCCTCTGCTGATTAACGCGAGCACGCTGAACGAGAAGGCTGGTGTCAAGAAGGAGCAAGAGCAGGAGCACACTGTCCACGAGTCGCTGGACATGAAGTTCATCGAGCAGGCGAAGCAGTCACTTGAGTCTCTCAAGCCAGTGGTCATCGAGAGCACGATCACGAACCTGAACCGTACTCTCGGTGCCACTTTGTCCCACGAGGTCTGCAAGCGCTATGGAGCCGACGGACTTCCTGCTGAAACCATTCACTTGAAGCTCAAGGGTCACGGTGGTCAGAGTCTGGCTTTCGGTCTTGCCAAGGGTATCCGCCTCGACTTGGAAGGTGACTCGAACGATTACGTCGGCAAGGCACTGTCTGGAGGTGAGGTCGCTGTGTACCCAAGCCCAGAGTTCTCCGAGCGTGCGCACGAAGAGAATGTGATCATTGGTAACGCTGTTCTGTACGGTGCGACGAGCGGACAAGCTTTCTTCGCTGGCAAGGCTGGTGAGCGTTTCTGCGTGCGTAACTCTGGTGTGAGCGCTGTTGTCGAAGGCGTCGGTGACCACGGCTGCGAGTACATGACTGGTGGTCGCGTGGTCATCTTGGGTCAAACTGGCCGCAACTTTGCCGCTGGTATGTCCGGTGGCATTGCGTACATCTACGATGAAGATGGAAGCTTTTACTCGAAGTGCAACATGGGCATGGTTGGCGTCACCCCACTCCAGGAAGAAGCGTCTGACGCTGAAATCCATGAACTGAAGCAGCTGCTCGAGAAGCACGTGGCTCGCACGGGCTCGGCTAAGGGCACGAAGGTTCTCGCCGAGTGGGACTCGCACTCCAAGGGCAAGTTCATGCGTGTGATGCCGCACGACTACAAGCGCGTGCTGCTCCAGAGCGCACTCTTGCAGACTCCAATCGAAGGTGGTGAAGCGAGAAAGCGCGCGTCGTCGTTCGCATAGAGTGGCGGCCAAACGCAGTGGTGGCGCTTGCCAGCCAAGGTCTAAGTGTGATATAAAATGTTTGATTGGTGAGGACCCCGTATGTATATCGCTCAAAGCAGCATCTCTTATTTGACGCGCTTTACGTCAAATCGTGGTTGCGTGGAAGCGTCGAAAGACATCCGGGAACTTCGTTCCCTACCGACATAGCACCACTGATTGAACCTCTGGCCCTTTGAAGGTACTCGGGGCGACCCTTTCCTCCGATCGCGCTCTTCGCCACCTTCCAGATGTTC